>JYDV01000096.1:0-41549 GCA_001447645.1 Trichinella pseudospiralis | reverse complement strand
CTAAATTTGCAATGAATGAAATAAAAAATTAGCTTAGACAAGGTGCAACAAGTTTAATCTCTTTTTAAATAGGAAGCTTTTTTCTATAAATAGTCTTGTAGTAATCCGTAACATGTAGGAAGGCAATCTTTTAATCATGAGATTAATATTAGTTTTGTTAATTAGAAAATTTAAAATACAACGTAAATGCAGCGTTGAGCATTTTAATTTTTAATTAGGTTAAATAACGTCACTCGTAACGACATTTTTTAAAAATAAGAGTTTTTTAATTAACACTTAACATAGACTGTATGCACAAAAATGAGTTGAAATATTTTTTAATTAGGTCCTACATAACTAAACATTTCAGCAATGAGTTTTTTAACAAATAATTAGAATGCTTTAAATGCAATGTAAATACAAAATTGAGCTGTAATACTTTTAAATTGTACATTTAATTAGGCAATTAATACGTAACCTGAAACAACAGATTTACAGTTACCATTATTTAAAAATATAAGTAGGGCTAATACCTTAAATCAATGAAGATGAGTTGTAAATCATAAGGTAAGTATGCAAACATGAGTTGGTTCTGCAGGACAGTACTGTAATATTGAGTATCAGGTGTGACGGCGACTTATGTGTAAACAGGAGGCAGAGAGCACAGAGTCAGTAATAATTTGCATTCACGGAACAAAGCTGCCCTCTGGTGAGGAGACTACGTCTTCGGCGGATCGGAGTGACCGATCCGTCGAGGGTGGATCAGGTGTGTTGATCCACCCAGGGTCATCTCAACGAAAATCGTGAAGGACAGCACAGGGGTTTGGAGGCGAGGAGGCCGTGGGAAGTCCCCGGGGCAGGGGTGGCGGGGGGGACAAGGGGGCAGGAGAGCTGGGGGGGCAAGTCTCCACCGCAACCAAAAACTTTTTTTTAAAAAAAAATCACGAAAAACAGTAACCTCCTTCCCCGTCAAATCGACGAAAACGCGAAATCTCCCCCACCCTCGCGATTTTTTTCATGGAAAGCGCGAATCTCCTCTCCCCTGAAGACAAGGAAAAATGCAAAATCTCCCCCACTCTGTTGGGCAGGCAAAACGCACAATCTCCCCTCCCCTGGGAGCAAGGGAAAAACACTAAACTCCCCGCACATCTGAGGCAGGTGAAACAACGAAGTCTCACCCACCTCTTCAGCGCGGAAAGCNTTCAACTGATTTAAAAAAAGAATTTGAATGCTTAAATTTGAAAGTAGTTTAGGTGGGATGTAAATTCTTTTTTGAAAAATGAATTCTTACCTGGTCTCCTTATATGAAAACCAAAAGTATATAATTTTAGGTGAATTATCTTAGATCTTACATATTAGAAACTCAAGCACTTAATTGGATGCACCCTTTCGAAGCATCAATAGCCCGGCAATATAGAATCAGTACACGCATGAAGTCATACATGCCTCTTGTTTTCTTTTGATCCGCTTCGTGCCGTCTATGGATTTATGTACGGTGTCATCTGTATTTTTTTTCTCTTCTCCATTTTCTATACCTGCAAAAATGATATTAAATCAAAAATTTCCTCACTTCATCACTTAGTAAAAGTTACATCAAATTGAAACTAAATTTTGAAATATGATAATTAACTGTTTTTTAATTAAAAGGCAACATTTAGAAAATAAGTATACCAAAATTTCGAAGATAATAAAAACACGCTTACAAAAACAAATTTTTTTCATGAATTATAAACGGCCACTATATAATGCCATATTAAATTCAGAGAACATTTTACAACGCTACCACTTGCTACGTAAGTCAAACAAGCAAATGGTCAATTACTGATGATAAGGCATCGCTATGTCGATCATTATTTGCATAATAAAGCGCTAGAAATCAATTTTAGGGGATACGAACTTTCTGAAGATCTTCTTTTGATTGGTCATTTTATTTTCGTTTATTAAATTTGTGTATTAGACTTTATTTTTAGTATGTACATTTTTGTAATGATTTCATCTTTAAACTGGAATCATTTATTTTTTCATTTTGTAGCGATTTGTTTTCCAATGTTTGATTTATTAAGTTGATTTCGTGACATTCAAGAACAACAAAATTATCCGTAGTGATATTCCCTGCTTCAATCAGGCTATCACCCGTATCAACATGCGGTACAGGAAAAAAAGCGGTGTCCTGGAGCATTCATATCTTTCTTTTTGTTTATTCTTCTGTTCTGTATCGTGTTTTTACTCCCAGCTCACCGACTTTCTTATGTACCGCCTTGCAAACGTAGAAGTAGCAGCACTGTACCCGCGTATTCAGGAAGTAGCCCTGAATCGCGGGTATCAAAGCTGTTTCAAAATCACAAATTATTGTTTGTCGATTGATATTGGCCATGAGGACCGCCGCTTTGTTTATTAAAGCTGAAAAATAAATCCGTATTTTCTAATATCTTTACCTATATATAAATAATAAACTGCTGGTACCAGTTTACCGGCTACAAAGGCATGGATGGTAAACAGTTGTTGACACCATTGTGGTACAACCTTGAAAGTACCATCCGTGTCCCAGGTTCGCATGGCTACCAGCAGTCCGATAACCATAGCAAATGCCAGTATATGCCTTTTGTTGTCCTGAATATCGTGGCTGTATATCGTAGAGTCTACCCGTTTAAGAAGGGGCAAAATGCCGGATGTGGATGGCTGGGAGGACGCGGTGGAAGCTGCTTCATCATAAATGACCAAAATAAGTTTTGCTTCTTCCGCGTTTCGTTTTTCCAACGCCGTCTTTTTTCCAATTTGTATGCTAAGTGCTTATCCACCGAGCAACTTTCGATGTGATCACCGATGCCACATCTAGCTTTTTCCATATAGCACAACCGCAGCCTTTTTGCCCTATACCAAAATAAACTACCCCTTAATAACGGAAGACACACATTGCACATTTGGCGCATACTTTTGAGCAAACCCAAAGTTTCTTCTGTTTACCGGTTTGTATGCCCTTCCTTCAAAAACGATTCAAGCAATTATGATATTAAATAACCTACTCAAGAAAAATGTTTCAGTTTGTGACCAGTATGGATTATCACATTCGACTGTTTCCACCATTTGGAAAATTCAAAACGCTCCACTAGCTGCACAGGAACATGGCATCAATTCTGCAATAAAATTTCGCTTGTGTGAGAAAACCGACATTGATGAAGCACTTTTGCAATAGATTCGATGGCGATGGCAAAGTCAAATTGCAATCCCAATCAATGGATCAATTTTAAAAATTAAAGATGAGTAATTTGCTACAGTGCTTGGTTATTCTGAGAAATTTTTTTCAGCATAAGTGAATTTTTTGAATAAACTTAACCATAAATGTATATGTATATGTATATGTATGCAAAGTATATGTATGCAAAGTCGGTTATAACGATCAAAATCTCTGTCCCCAATGGCTATCGTTATAATCAAGTTTATTAAGTGAGTGCATTTCCATGTTAAAAAAACTAAAAACCAATTAAATATCAAAAGATCCAGAATTCATATGCTAAAATGGAACACTAGTACGAAATAAAGATAGAAAATAACCGCAGTGTGCGAAATTTAAAAAAACAGAAAATGAAAAAACATTAACTGTCCGTCAAAAAGTCAAATGCCAAAAGATAGGATGACGAACATAAACTAATTTCTCTCCAACAAAAATTTCCTGCCATAAAACTGCTCTGCAACATTCTACTATAAGATCTTGAATCACGCGATACTACCTTTTTCTCAATTTCAAATCTTACTGTAGTTACAGTACTTCATGAAAAAAAACGCCTATATAAATATTTTATTACATTCAAATTATTTTGCCCTGAGAAAAAGTTCCCATTAGTTTATTGTTAATTTGCATTTCTCTTATTTTGTAAATCAAAAAAGAAAATAATGTTTCAAAGAAATAAGAACAAACTTTTTCTAGTTATCATTGATTATGTATTTGAATAAAATGAACGTCAAACACTTCTCATTCATTTATGATAAGAATATTGCTCAACAACAAGCAACTGCAGCAGAAGCTGTCTGTAGAGTTGAAACAAGAATTACACATTCAATTGCTGTCATTCAAATCCTGATTATAAAAATGCAATAAACAAAAATTAATAAATAATGAAGAGAGACAATTGAAATCGGGCAAAAGATCCACCAATCAAATAGAGAAGAGCGTTCTAAATAGAATATTATGAGAAAAGAATAAAATTCAACATGAAAATATACCTGACTCCATTTACATACAAATCATGATCGTTTTTTAAAAAAATTCATGACCGATTCAGTACATTCATCAGATTGCCAACGACCAACAAGCACTTCACATTCAACCGCATTGGCATCGTGCAACTCAGCTCGCGTCCACTGTCGCAAAACTTTTTTCGAAATTAACAAACCCTGAAGAACAATTATTAATATTTTGTTACTTTGAAAAAACAACTGATAAAATAAATTATTAAAAACATATCAATAATTAAAATTCTCCCACCTGCGGTGGAAGAGCAGAAAGCTGCTCAATTCTTTTGTTAACCTGTTCGCTGAAAGTATCCTGCTGAAATACTTCTGTAACAATATTTCTCCTTTTTGCTTCCTGAGCTGTAATTTTACGATTGAACAGTAGCATTTCAAAAGCCTGAAAATGCATATTCAGCAATGTAACAGTTAGACGAAAAAATTCCAACATCTACTTTAGTGTTTCCCATTAACAATGGAAAAGTGAACGAAGAACATCCTTCTGGAGACTGACCCAGGGATGTGAAAGGTGTATGGAATGTGGCCTTCAAAATTAAACAAATTTTTAATAATACTCATCCAACTGAATTGATCAAACTATTTACATTATCCGATGCGAAAACTAAATCAAACAAACCAAGAATTGTCACAGATATGCCAACGGCTGGACCATTCACCGCAGCTACCAACACTTTTGGATGGTCGATAAAAGCACCCACAAAATCACTAAACAACAACAATAATTGACAATAATAATTCCATGACAGAAATTAGTATAAAAAAAGCGATTACCGTAACAATAATTTGGCATCTGCCGCCATCTTTGCTGTATCTGGTGGTTTTACCAGAAAATTATTCAAATCATTTCCACTACAAAAATAATCCCCTTTCCCTAAAATAATCTCCAAGTGAAAATTACAATTGAAAATATCAAACTGATTACCTTCAAGAACAGTAATAAATGCTTCGCTCTTTTCGGCTGCTTTCAATCCACTGATAATATCCCGATACATCTAAATTATAAAACAATCAAAAACCAAAAAGTTCCATTGATCAAAATTACCTCATGGGTAAGCGCATTTTTCTTCTCTGGTCGATTGAATTGGATTCGAAATATTTTACCTTTATCTTCAAGAAGCACTTTTCTCGAACATGAATATTTTTCCTTCTCAGGCATCGTTTCTGCCTGTAAAGTGGAATTTTCATGTACTACATTATCGTTGGGTAAATTTGCATCATTTGACAACGGTTCACCAATCAAAGTTTCCACACATTCTATATATTTTGTTTTCGCTTCATCCTGAAAAAAATTTATACCACCTATGAAAAACAAAAGCATTCTAAAACCATCCAAACGGTACACAACCTTTTGCATATTATAATTCAATCATCAAAAATAAAGATGAAATTATGAATAATCATGAAATAAATTGCAAAGCAACCAAATCAAAATTACTAAATATATCTTACGTCATATTGAATATTAACTGATGAGAATAACTCAAAAAAACTGTCTTTTAATAATAAACTGTACAACATTAAAATTTAACAAAAAACATGAGCAGGATTCTATATCTCCACACTCACTGAATTCATAGTTCCAAGAGAAGACCAGGCGTTCCATTTAGCCAAATTGACAACATCAAAACTGCTTGGCCTGTCAATGTTGCAAGGACCGACTGTCGCCTGAAATAAAATTTGTAAATCTATATAAACTAGTTTATCATTCTTCAAAATAGAAATAACCGATTTACTTGCTTAAAAAACGCATACAATTTGAGCTGATGTTTCGGCNAAAATAAGTATACAAAATTTTCGAAGATAATTAAAACACACTTACAAAAATGAATTACTTTTGTTGAATTATAAACGGCCACTACATAACGCCATATTAAATTCAGAGAACATTTTACGACGCTACCACTTGCTACGTATGTCAAGCAAACAAATGCCCAATTACTGATGATAAGGCACCGTTAGGGCGATCGTTATTTGCATAATTGAGCGCTAGAGATCAATTTCAGGGGATTAGAACTTTCTAATGATCTTCTTTTGATTGGTCATTTCATTTTCGGTTATTAAATCTGTGTATTAAATTTGATTTTTACCATGTATGTTTTTATAAAAACTTCATGTTTTTACTGGAATCATTTAATGTTTTATTTTGTAGCTATTTGTTTTCCAATGTATGCTTTGTTAATCTGATTACGTGACATGCAAGAACAACCAAATTACCCGTAGTGCCAAAGCAATGGGTAAATAAATGAAACTCATCAACAATCATTATATCTGGGCTAAAATTTTCTAATTTGTTAATTTTGCCAAAAATACTAATCAACAATTTGTAGATAATTCCTTTTTGATATGTTCAATATACAACGCAAATAACACAGTCCACGTTCGTTCCATGATTTTCACATCAGTGAACTGGATTTATTGCACGCAGCAACTCAATCTCAGATAGGTTAGAGCGCAAGAAATCATCAGATTGACTAAGTTTCACAATCGATTCAGTACCTTATAGCTTTATTTTGACATATGAGAATGCATACAAAAATCTGAAGTTCTGCACACTATTCATTATACCACACCTTACTCACACGCCACATTCCACTAACTGTAGCAGTAACTGTAAGCTATCCATAGTTATCTGCTATTCTGAACCACAACAAACCACTATCTGGAAATTATAATAAAATAAATAAAATAAACAAATCTAATTATGGGCCTATTGCGGTCATTCCGTTGAAAACGCACTCGCAGTAACCGTTAGCACACATTTCATACAACTGATGCCGCAAAATTGAATGCATAGAACTGAAATATAAATTTGCATAAAATTGATTTGTGAACAAGTACTACGCCCATTGTTCACTGCGCTGGGCCAACATAATTTTGGTGTGCATTAGTTTAAAAGCAAACAAATAGTTATATAGCGCAAGCAAATTCGTATGTCAACCAAACAAGGCCCATTTCAATTTGCCTTCGGATCGCATTTCAATTTGAATAAATTAAGCAATCAAATATTTCTATTAACTATTACAATCGGCAAGTCATGTATCATTAAAGTTAAGCACTGCTTTATAAAGTGCAAAAGTTGAAATCACTGTAAAGATTGCGCAAATTATCAAACCATAAACATTATTTATTATTTAATATTTTAATTTTTTATAAAAAAAATCTAATACTTAGTTAAAATACATGTCAAGCATACACTTAACTGTAATTTAAAAAATCTTAAACTTTGTAAAAAATTTTTCAAAAATAAGAAATTACTTTTTTAATGCTTCGTATTGTAGATTGGAAAAAATGGTTGTTGAAAAAAGGAAAAACTGCATTTCACAGAAAACCTACAATAAAATAATTAATTTTAAGCAATTTAAATATATACACACTGCTGCAAAACAATTAGAAAACAAAAAGTAGATTCATATTAAACATTTACCTTGATGCAGTTTTCTTCTGCAAACTATTTCTTGTGCATTTTTTGACGTTAACAAATTTCTTCTAGTCAAATGGAATTCTACATTTGCATTTTTTATAAACTTAGTAAGCAACAAAACATTTTCTTTTCCAAGAATTGTTAATTATGAATGAGCAATGACAGCATTAACTGATTATAAACTATGCAAACAGCCTCTGCTCTTCTTTTATCGGTATGTTAGATTGCAACAGTTTTATCTGTGAGATGAAAATCAATATACTGTACATTATAATATTCCAAACTTTTTCAACTTTACGGCATTCCTCTGTTCGTAAATTTGAGCGCATAATAAATTTAATTTGCATCTCAAATAAACAAAGCGCTGATTGCGTTATTCAACCAAAGTATGAAGTAAATATTCACACTGAGCATTCAGGCAAACTATAAAGTGATTTTCAGTTTTGTACTTTAATTTAGACAGATGATTTCTTGTTTTTAACTTTTATAACAAATGTCAAGTGTAATTTAAAGCATTTTAATCAAAAATATGTACAAGAAAAATTATTAAGATCAATTAATAATTTCTGTTGCGATAAAATTTTTTTCAGTGCTTTAATTTTTGAACCAGTTGCAAATTTTTAGCATTGTAACTTTTAATTGCTTTATTATTTATTCCAGCTAGTCTAGAGAAAATGTCATGAATATTATGAAATGAAAATATTATGAAACTGAAAATTTCATTCAACTTTCTAATAATTGAATGCAGACTAAAATGAAATTTACCACATCATAAAAATGAATAATAAGTAAATACAGTATTTTCATTCAGCGGAAACCATAATTTGTAAAACTTTGATATATATATATATATATATATACTCAAAAAACATCTCAAGTGCTGTTGTCTTGTTTGAAACAACGTAAATTGCAGTTGCAATTTAGTTGCATTTAGCTATATAGTAAGCTTTATTACAGTATTCAATTTTCAACTTTGCACTTTGACTTAAGCAAACGCAATGTTGAACATCATTTGTCATTGAATTTTTTTGGCTGCAAGTTATAAATGTCGCTTTAAATACGAACTGACCACAAAACTGAACGCTTCTCATCGTATTTATTATTACTGTATAACTTTCGTGAAGTTCCATCTTCAGTAAGTCAGTCTGCAGCAGCATTTGGATACGGTGAAGTTTGATCTAAATTTCAACCAGCGCAAACTAATTTAAAATTAAAAAATATCCCAGACAAATAAAAGCACCAACGCAAAAGTGCACAACGAAATACCCGAGCAGCGCGCACTGACAAAAACATGATTCAGATGGAAAATAAAATGATTTTGATCACCACTCTGAAAATTTCAATAAAATAGAATTAGTAGAAGCAATGGACAATTTGCAATTAAGAGCAACCTCAGTCAGCTGAACGAGCGTTTCACTTTCACTTATAAATCTCAGCAGTTGAACAAATTGGCATTTGCATACGTCATTGTATAGCTTGCAGAAAGTTGACGGTGAATGACTATATTATCAGTGTTAATTATAGTCAGTTCAAAAATTTATTCCTAATCAAACTTTCACACGACACACCAAACATCATCTGTCTAACAATGCAGTTCATAAGTTCCACTTTTGGCTTATGCATAACTGATAGAAATTTTTAAAACATTCGGCAAAACACTTTCTGCATGTTGTGCAGAATTTTCAAACAACTGCAATATTTAAAATTTACGCATTTGAAAACTTTTTGCAAGTTTCTGAATGTTCACCTTTTCATGATTTTGATTTTTTTTTGATCCATTCAAAATGACCACTTCAAAGCAGAACTCAATGCTATTGAAACGATTAATTTATTCACTTTTTGTTTATCATTCTTTCTCAATAAACCGAAACAAATTCAAAACGATAGTAATAACTTATTGCCTGAGTTTTGTTTATTCATATTGTACATTATGTAAATTTTAAGAAAGCAACTGTTTCGTAAAACAGATTCAATCAGCTCAACGTACCACCAATATCAAGCATTTCATCACCATTACCTTGTTATAAATGCCAACTGCATGCTTTAATTAGCTATTTTTTGCACCGGTTTTGAGAATACAATAATATAGATACTTAGCATAGCCGTCGTGAAATTATCTCTGTAAAAGTGACGGCCTAATTAGCAGAATCACTGACAATGCTAGTTTTTCAAATTTCACTCTGCTAATTTTAAGCACATCTATTTTAATAACTCTGGATTTAAATTCAATTAATATTCAGACTTAATTCATGATTTAGAAGCATCAAAGCAGCAAAAGATGCTTGTTCCAGTGAAGAAGTCGGCATACTTCTTTTTTTTTCTTTAGTTTAAAAATTGCACAAGGATTGATTTCACTGATCAGCTTAAAATAAATTTGATAAACGTTTCAACATTTTGCTTTAGGCCTTTTGTGAAAAGTGAAGGAAAATTGAACAGCTGAAAAAGTATTGTCATTGTTTTCCATTGCTATTAACGTTCTTGGCATGGTAAAGTGGATGTGTCAGCTTATTGATCACACTGGCACTAATTTTGCTTGCGTATTCAAAATCAGTACTTTTTAAAAATTTGCCTTTGAACATTGGACAAGTCTCGTTTTAGCGGCTGCCAAAATGCTAAAACAGAAATGTTTCAGCATTATTAAATTTAAAGCATTTTTACAATTTTAATGCTAACTTTTACAACTTATGTGCATTACACTATACTGTGTTGGAATAAAATACAATAAAATATGTAAATTGTTGTACAATATGATTAACAACAAAATTGGCATATACTGTATTTCAATAGTTAAACATCTTTATTAAAACACTGATTGATTATTAGTTAATTATTTAAAAGAAGAATAACTGTACTTACTTCGCCGGCGGGCCATTTTCCTCGATTTTATGACTTTCTAAAAGACAGTTTGGCTAATTAACAAAAAACCACGTGCAAAATCTTACCAGTATATAATAAAACAAATCTTGCTTATAGTCTCTATTTCCATTTCTTACATTTGCATCTGTGAAGTGAAATTCATGACAGTATGTTTTAAATTATAAATTTTGACTATCATTTTTACCTTTTTCCTCGTTAAATATTGTTTTGAACGTTTTCAATTGTTTTGAAATCTAAATCAGTTGATTTTACAAAACAATAAAAAACACATAGCTATGTTGCAGCAACGATTTCAGCAAGGCAAAATAGCAATTTAAATTAGCTCATCTTTTGGCTTATTGCTATTAAATTAAACATTATTTACATCTTAAACAGTTTAACGATTATTGAATTTTACAAAAAAAAAAATAACTCATAATTTTTTTTATTAATAATTCATTTTATTCCTGAATTCAATCTGGAATAATGACCAACATGCGTGTCATACCATCAAGTCTTGTATCACATTTTCAATTTTGGTGCGCAAGTCGAGTGAATCAGAAAATTTATTATGAATATTTTGTGGGGCAATCTGTTCAGAGTGCATCATTGCTAAAAGTGGAAAATATGAGTATTTGAAATGGAAAAAAAGAAATATTTTTTTTTTCTTACTTGCTATACTGCAAAACAGCAACATGTATGTGAACATAATTGTAATAATATATAATTATTTTGGTGAGCACTTTCAGTACAATAAGAATTACAATACACTTGAATAGGGTGTCAGTTGAAATGTATATAAAATTTATATATATTCAGCAGAAAGACAGAAAGGCCGAAATGAATTGAGAAAATTCCAAGAATGCTGTGGGATGAGCAAACAAATTTACACGTCTACAACGTCTGGCAAACATCTTTACGAGCATTGCTCTCTTTATGAGATGAGTCCACAAAAGTAAAAAATATGACAATCGATAAGCCAACCAACTAACTATTTATTATTCAACGTATCCAATCATACGCTGCTTTGCTGTTAATCTGTTGGTATTTATTTGTGTTGCCGGCAGCTGAATTGATCAGAAATTGGATTTTTCTGCAACACCAACTTACTTTTCACCATGAAGCAAGCTTGCAAGTTTTTCAAATAATTTTCTATTTTTAAAATTACATGTTTAAAAAACACAACAGAATGAGCAATTTAATTTTGTTTGTTTGTTTGTTTTTTTGGTAACATCTACGACTCTATTTATTCCTGTGCTTATTTTGAAGCACGTTTATTTCTTTGCGCGTCATGAAAAAATAGTCGAAATTAAACTCGGGAAAAAAATCTGTATATTTATTTGTTTATTTGTCTATTCAGATAACTTTTGAAAATGAGGAAATAGCAACATGTTATTAAAAAAAAGTAAAATTAAATTAAATTAAATTAAATTAAATAATCCTTTTCAATTTCAATGCTTGATATTCAATTTCATTTCTGAGCTGTGTGAAAATTTTCAATTTGAAAGTTTAATCAAATTCAAATTGAAAATGAAGCATAATTTTTTAAAAATAATGTAACTTTTATTTCAATTCAAAAAGAAAAATATGTATTTTTTGTTCAAAAATGCATTCCCTTATGCAATTAATTCTTCTTATTCACTACAAATAGCCAATGCTCTTTTGCAATTAAAATTGACGAAATATCTTTACTATAAAATGCGTAAAATTTACATTCGCATTTGCATTTTACAAAGTTGTTATAGCTCATTTATGAATAGAGTGTCTGAAAGGAAATTGAAAATAAATGTTAATATACAAGTTGATCTTTTCAGGTATGCATTCCAAATGCAGTGCAAAGAACTTGCAAAAGTCAATATTTACAACGACGAGCAAACAATGAATCATCAGATCAAGAATGATATTTTTTCCGGTAAAATTTAAAAAAAAATTGAGCACTGTTGTATTCTATCCTTGTTTCATTGTTCCTGCTGTTCACCTCTTTCTTTCACTGCGGGCATGATCCAAAAAGCCACCCAAATAAATCGGATCCACCCCAGGAGCGCTCATCACAATTCCAATGGATTTTTCCCTATTTTCAGAGTTGATGTTCGATACTGGCAAATTGTCTCGTCGACTGCTTGTTTCGTCGTTGTTCATGTGATCATTGTTCATCAATTTCTCAATTAAAATTTCCATCAAATTTGTCGTCAATTGTCGACTGAAATCATCCCTTTCAACTGCTAGTTTGGCCACTTCAAACGGATTCGGTTGGTTCAAAATTGCATCCTTGACATTTTGCCATACAACTTCCGCTTCACTATCAGATTTGGCTTCTGGCAACGGTTCGGCCGTCGGATATTTCAAACTGTCCAACGACTGAAGCACCGTAGGCATCAAGCTGTCTCCAAGGCGACGCATGAAATCTTCACTACGTAGGGAAGAGTTCAACCTGGCCAGAACGTTGCCGTCGGCAAAGATACGCTTCTCGACGTTGTCCAACACTGACAAGCCGGGACTGAGTGGTGCATTCTTGTCCTTCCGGTTCAAACCTCTCACGCCCAAGCTGAAATCTCGTTTATTCTGCTCGGTTCCGTCGCTGACAAATTCCAAAGCCACCGGCCTGAGACCAAACGGCATTGGCAAGTAAAATCCGCTGTGGATTTTTTCCTCTTCCTTCAATGCACCGCTGATGTTGCCGAATTGGCCCAGAATTTGGTCGGGATGCTGAAAATTCGGCGTTGCCAAATCACCACCGACTGCCGTTCTGAATGAACGCCTGTAATAGATGCCTTTTGGAATGAGAATCTTGGAACCGTCGCTCAAAGTTAAAGTGCGAAATGCATCCGCAGGAGGTGCCGGAATGCGATTCGCTTTGCCAAGCAGTATGCCGCCTTTGTATGCGTCATTTTGCAGAGGTATATTCAATCCTCGGATGAAGTACGGTTGAACGTGGCTCGCAACGAAATTGGGCAAGGCGTTTCTTCTGTACAAATCTTGGCCTTCGGCTTGCCTGCAATCTGCAAAATCACACGCATCATTTGCAAATAACCAATCAACATTAAACAACAATTCAATCCAGATTTATACAGTTGTCAGTGAAATTTATGAAACGTTTTTAATTTTCGAAATTATAAATTCAAAATAGAGCCCACTTAAATGAATATTTGAAATTTAAAATACTTTTGCTATATATTCTGAGCACAGCGCATAATACACAATGTATTATTATTTGAGAAATGAAATTTGTACAACTTGCAGAAAATTATTTAAATAAAAATCACAAGCACACAAAACAAAAGAGAAAGAGAGAGAGAGAGAGAGTGGAGAGAGTAAAGAAGCAAAAAAATTCAACAATGTAAAATCCAATTTTGGTTCAATTTGAACAACTACTACACGTTATGTACATGCAGGTGCGCAATCACAGGGGGCAAAAAGCGTACGTATATTGTTACATGTGTACACTTTTCTAAGCAAGTCTAGAATGTCCGTCTAAGTTTCACGAAAAAAATATGAAATAAAAATTAATTATTAAAAAAAATTTGTAACGACTCCCAATATTGGCTGCCACACCTCGTTGAAGCATTGTGCTGGTGTTCAAAACCTCCGAAGGTCAAAATTGTATTTTGTTGTTGTTGCTGTTGTTTAAGCTGAGGTGTGGCCAGAGTTCACGGCCATGAGTAATCTTCGGCCGAAGTAAAAAAGTCAAAAAATGCCGAAGCGTCGTTGAAATGGTCCGTTTCCATTTGGCCACCGAGCCTGTGACCGGAGATCCAATTCTTGGGCACGGTCAGCGAACCACGCACATCCGCCCGGCTTAGACCGTGGTCACCCAGACCGGCCGTGCGACCACCGGGCAGTTGCACGTTCATCGACCTCTGACGGTATTTGGACACGTTGGTGCTGGCTTTCAAAGCGGAATGGGATTTCGTTTCGGTCGTTTCAAATCTCACCGGTCCCGACGGTTCCGGCAAATAACGGCCAAAATATGCTTCAGCTGGACTCGGTTTGACGGGCAAATTTTTCTTCTCATTTTCACTCAACGACTGCCAAGTGTTCATCAGCATCATCGAATGCACAGACGGCATGGCTGGATCAATTGGAACTGATTGTTCAATTGGTCCGGCTTTCAATTCTGGACGAGCACCATTCACAGGTCTGATGGTAACCGACGGTTGTAGACGGTTCGGTCTGATTCCACTTCCATTCTGTAATCTAAAAATTTTAAGACTTCTTCTTTCAAAATCAATTCAATTTAAAAAAAAATAAACTGCTAAATAAAACTACTGTCGAAATAAATATGCAAATTAAAGTGACAATAATCCTCCTCTCAATTTGAGTGCTCAATTCGAAAAATGAAAAAATCCAAAAGTAAGCTCAGTTTGATTAACTTCAAATTTGTTCAATAAAACAAAAAAGAAAAAAATAATTGCAAATAGCACACTTGTAGTAGGGTCGGTCGGTGGTCAGACGGTTGGCTCTTCGATTGAGTTCATTCAGCCTGGATCCGCCGATTGGTCGGCGCGTCGTGGTCGTTCCGACTGTAGTCGTAGTAGGTGTGACACTTTCCTGGACTGCTTGCTTGAAAGCTTGCGGAGTCGGGGCGGTGGTTCGGGCCAGTGTAACGGTGGTGGTGACGTTTTCCACGCTTTCCGTCTGCTCGCCGGCAGGGGCAGGGTCCTGCAGTTGAGCTTGAGCCGGGGATTCGTTGCCCAAATCCGAAATGCCTGCGAAGGGATCCGGCGGGGGTGCGGTCACACCGCCCGAGTTCGACTCCTGCAATCCACCGCCCAGCAAGGGCAAAAAGGAAAGTGGACCCGGAGCCGGACCAGGGCCGGCCGGCCGCTGTGGCAAACCCACGACGGCGAATGGGAAATTGGAATCGCCGCCACCGGACGGTCCGGTAAAAAATGAACCTGCAATCGGGTCCGTCATCACGGACGGCTTGACGGTCTGGATGAAGTTGCGCACCAAACCTTGCACCACCTCGGCCACGGGGAAGCCTTGTTGGCTTTCATTGTCGGCTTTCGAAGCTTGACCATTGACGACGATGCCATTCTTGGCGAGAATATTCAAAAATGGATTGCCAGTGGCTGGAGACTGATTTTCCTGTGAATCGACGATCATGCCGACCATCGTCTCCGTTGGCACGTTCTTCAGCAATTTCGCCGACTGTGGGTCCACTTTTTCGTATATTTCAATTTGCCTCTTCAACGCAGTCAACGCCATCCGTTCCTTGCTACGCCGCAGCAGGCCGTCAAGAAGCGAAAGTCCCAACTCTTGACCAATGGTCTGCACCACTTGACCATAGCAGCCGACTGAAATGACACATCACCAGCGTCCATTAAACAGCCTATACATACTTGTTGGTTGTTGTTGGTTATTTTTTGTTCACAACTAGCCTACTCTCTCTCTCTCTCTCTCTCTCTCTCTCTCTCTCTCTCTCTCTCTCTCTCTCGTTCACTCACTCTCTGTCTCGTATGCAAGAGATAATGCGGAACGTGACGACAAATAAACAAACAAATAAATAAACAAACAAACAATTCAGTATATAAGAGATTCTTACCAAAACAGAGGATAACACTGACCAGCAGAAATGAAAAGCTCCGCATGTTGAAATTGCAAACTTGCAACCACCAAGAGCAGACCACTCACGCCAAAGGTTAAACCAACAACAACGTACGTCCACGCATCCCAAACGGGCCATGATGTAACGAGGTTAGCACAATTGACACACAATTTGTGCCAAATTCAACCAACGCCCAAAGGCATTGAATTGCTTGACCGAAAAACCTGGTACCGTTTCAGTCCGGGTGACGGTGAACAATTTGTCAAACGTTTCCCGTCATAATGCAATTTTAATGCCAATCAAAAGCGTATGCTTTTTTCTCCTTTATTCTCCACAGCAAACAACCACTATTCATCTGTTTAATTAAATTGCATTTAATTCAAACGGATTCAATTCAATAAAATACAAACAAAAAAAATCACAACCCAATCCACAAATCAAATGCAGTAATTTCCAACAAAAAAAGTCAACATCACTTCACAAATATACAATTCAAATTATCATTATTTAAGGTAATCACACTCGTTAACCTTTTTTATCTTTCTCTCTCTCTCTCTTCGGATGACTCTTTTCATAATTTTCACACCTAACTTGACCTACAAAGATTCATTTAACACTGATTCTTTTTTTTTCTTCTTCTTTCAAGCAACGCTGAAGAAATTCAAATTTAATTAAATTTACAATATTTCATTTTTCCTGTTGCCCAACAATTCCAACTTCGTTCTATTTTTTTCCTTCTGCTGAAAAACTTCACGCTAGGATAATTTTTGATTTAAAAAAAAGCAATAATGTACAATTGACTGGACGAGGGGAAAAAATGGCCACTTTCAGAGCAAAACAGCCACTGAACTGAGAAAAAATTGCCCATCAACACAATGCATGCAACTTTTACTAATGGAAAGTTGTCAACTGCAAGCATTGACAACAGAACACATCCCAGGCAACTCTTCCTGACCGTGCAATTTATTGTAACTTTTCTCCTCAAATCAAATGCAATTATTTAATATGACGTGCAAGCTGACGTTCAATTTATATTCATTTTTTGATTGAAAAATGATAAACATTCGACGAGCATATTTTGATTGAAGCAACATGAAAAAATAATACTGCTACCTCTTCTCGTTCGACTGTAGCTTTTCTGTGCAACTCACCAACTGTACAATTACGTCACTCTTGGTGGACATGACCTTCCAATTCCATTTCTTATACACTATCACACTGCACCCTAGATTATGGCCGATTTACTTTCACGTTCACGCAGACTACTAAGTGATTAATGTCAAAACATGTACGAACATTCATTTCATATTTCATAGCACTACACTCTACACTTGCAAATATATACAATTACACACACTTGAACTTACTTTTGGTATATAGATTTTTTTTTCAAATCCCCATCTGGCCATAAACCATTCACAATAACAACGCATTCTGTTTAAATTTGTTTTACAGTCTCTCCTACAGTATTCTTTTCTCTACGTACACAGTTTTGGCTTCAGTATAAAATATATAATAAATAAATTTATATATTAAAATAAAAAAAGTATTTAAAATGTGAGATTAATTAATTTTTTTTAATTTTGAATCACAACTGAATCACAGAAAATTTGTCTTCAATTTTATTTAAACTTGACTATTATTAATCTTTACAAAAATTTTTGTTGTTTCACTTGTCAAAAAAGAAATCCAAATTTAAAAAAAACAACTATGAGCACTTCGAAAAAATCTGCAAAGCAAACTGAATTGGAACATCTCGTGTAAGTTGAATTACTTTGTTTGATGTTTTATTTGTGAATACTTGTTTGTTTTTGTTATGTTTTTTAAAATATTGTGTTGAAGTGATTGTAATCTTTTCTTTCAGGCGACAACCGAAAACTCAAGCTGGTAAACGTTATTTAGCCAATCGTGCACCGAAATTGGTTGAAAATAATAAAAAGACCATCTTTATTCGTGGTCCGCATACGAAGAAAATTACAGAAGAGTGTTTGAACAATTTAGTAATTGTTTAGTGTAATATTTTTTTTTACATTTGGGTGTTGACAATAAAGTTTTAGTATCAGTTGAAAAAGCCGGATGCAGTTTGTTTGAAGCGGTAACATTTTGAACAGCGTGAATAAGGTAGTTGTGCTTTTTATTGAAAAATGTTCATATTTCAGAAACAATCAATTTCGACCGTTTGAAGATGAAACACCAATTGAGAAATTTTGCAAAAAATATGATGCTTCGTTATTTTGTTTTGCCAGCGATACCAAGAAGAGACCGAATAATTTAATTTTAGGTTTGTAACTATGCAAAGAAGTGAATGTAATTTATTTGAATGTTTTCAATATTTGATTTGATTTTTTAATATTTTTGTACAAATCAATTTTATTTTTATAATATAATGTGAATGCATTTTGTAGAATGCAATTTTAATGTACTGCTTGTTTAGGTCGAACGTACGATTTCAACGTTTTGGATATGTTTGAATTTGCTATCGAAAGTTTTGCTTCAATTTACGCATTCAAGGTGAATTGCTTTTCAAAATTTTTGCTTTTATTTATATAGATATTCTTTTTTTTCTAAAAAGAACTGCTATGTTCCACTGTCTACGAAGCCATGTTTAGTTTTCCATGGTGAAGAATTCCAAAATGATTTAGTATATTCACGTTTGAAAAGTCTGCTTATTGGTAAATAAGAGTGCAATAGAGTTGTTGGTTTTATTTGTTTTGCAAACGGATGTGTGTTAGATTTTTTTCGAGGTCCAACTGTAAAAAAGTTACGTTTGCAAGGATTTGAATACACGTTGTCGTTCACAGTTTTCAATGATCAAATTCTGATGCGAGCTTACAAGTGAGTGTTGTTTAATTTATTGAACAATATGCAATTATTTGTCTGTTTGAGGAATTTGCTGAAACGTTCCGGTAGTAAAATACCGTTGATCAAATTGAAACCTGCCGGACCATCGATGAACTTGGTGTTGCGTCGTTACAAGCTTGCGTCGGATGATTTGTTTCGTCTGGCTTGTAAAATTCCAAAAAGCGTCATAGTAGAGAATGCTTGTTTTTTCGTTTTGATTTAAATTAATTCCATTTTTATTTGGATATTGTTTTTTAGCCTCGTAAGAAGAAAAATATCGAACACGACGTATTCGGTACTAAACATGGGCGTGTGCACATGCAACGTCAAGACTTGGGCGAGCTGAAGCAAAGGAAGATGAAAGCATTGAAAGGGAGAACAACAAAGCAACAAAAAGCAGAATAATATTCATTTTTGTTTTTTATATATTTAAATTGACTGTTGCTGTTGCGCGTGAGTGAATTGAATTAGCAAGTTGCAAGTGTTTTCTCATGCGGATTGCATGTCAGTTAATTTGATTTATTCTATTCTGCGTCGACTTTTATTTGACACCAACTTGCAATTAATACAATTTTTCATGCGTATTATTTCAGATATTTTTCTTATTTTTAAATTTAAAAAATATTCCATTTTAAAATTGCACTTCCATCAGTTGTGTGATGATGATTCATTTGAATAGAGAAAAAGAAGAAAAATCTTTTCGTGTCAAATAAAATTGAATGAATAAAATGGCAATTGGTCGTTGTTGGTCACAGTATGTTCAAGATGAAGCAATTCTGCCGTGAAAATTTGATATGGTGAATCTTTCACCAGGATCACAGATATCTGTCTGTTGCATAAGAGAACATGATATGAATTTAATGATATGAACACTTTTATTGGCAAGCTCTGCGTCGGGTGAATTTGATTACTATTAAATGTTTCACTTGTTGGCAGCCGTCAGAATTAAACAGATATTTTGAGAATCAATAATTCATCGAAGTATTAGGGTCTGATCCCATGGAAACGGATCAACAACGTGGGTAAATATTAATTTGTTTGGCCAAGCTTACTCTTGATCAGGTAGAGCTAGTGAGCTTGCCAGCTGCAAAATAGCTGCGTGCGATAGCTTTGTTCACCGCTGGCGCCTTTGCTTTCAAGTCGACACCGACGATCCATGATGGGCTCACCGTGTGATTACTTGTCCGCCTCATTAGTCAGTTTTCAACGTCCAATTTGTCAGAAAAAGTTCAAAAATATCCCACCCGAACACGAGTAAGCATATTTAACAGTAAAAAAAACAACATCAAACAGTGGTATTTTCCATATTTAATAAATTTATTTATCATTATTGTTATTCATTGATTTGTGTTATCTATCGTAATTATTTAAATGTTTGTAAAATAGTAGAACTTGTTGTGGATATTGCTTTTGTGGAATATAAAGTGGAAAGTATGAGTTTAAAAAAAATTTGCTTTTTTATTCAAATTATATATATATATATATATTTTTTTTTTTGTAGAGATATTTTTGTTTTTAAATAAAGTTGTCAATGCACTATTTGTTTAGTTATGATTAACATTTTAAAAGAAAAAAAAGCAGTGCATTTTGCAGATGATAATAGTTGAATTAAGTAGAATAGTATGAATTTAAATTTGCAGATGTTAGTGAATTGTTTTTGCATTTTTATCATTTGAAAGTGATAAAACGTATGGTGATCTTTTTCTTTTAGTCTCGTAATCAATAAAACTGAAATGAATTTTCTTTAATTTGTTAAAACTTATTTCTTCTTTAAGAAAAAATGTGTTAATATTTTAATTGAATGCAGTTTTTTGACATTTATTTATTTTGTTCCTTTGCACATGTTCACATCAAGGTGTGCATAAAATTTAATTTTAATTTGAAAAACAAAAAATGGATTTTATTGAACTTCAAAATCACGTCGATTTGAAAGCTGTTAATCCAACACTGCAGGATGATGGGTTTTTTTTTTTACTTTTTTCTCACTTCAAGATTAAAATGCACCGTGCGATCATTTGCACTTTTGCATTAAGAATCTGCAAGTAATTGTTTACGTTTGTAATCAATAAATCAAAAAGCACGCTGCCAAATCCATAAAAAAGCCTATTATGAGCGTTTTCATTTTTGCTTTTCAAAAATTTCAATCATAAATACATTTTGAAATTAATAATATTTCACACTGAATAATAATGACAATAATAATATCGAAAGTTTGTTATAGTTGATGCGCAAAAACGGAGGAGTATAGTTTTTGAAATGTATTTTCAATCCACCGTAACATTTAAAATATTTTTTTATTCATAATTATTTAATTAATTTATTTATTTATTAAAGGAAATAATAACATTCATTTATGTTTTGCGTCACTGTTCCGTGTGAAGTCAGTTGAAAAATCAATCGCAAAAGCATTACAGAAGAAAAAAAAATCTATCGAAAGTTAAGTTTCAAAAACAGAAAATTTAATTAGAAAAATTTTTTTAAAAATTAAAATCTCGAACAAAAAAAAATAACTAAGGAGCTTTGTTAAATTGATTTTTCACAAATTTTGAAATTTATTCTGCATGTCATACAATTAATCATACATTATTGTTACAAGTGATACGCTGATAAACAAGTCGTTTGAAATGGCAAATTTTGATTAATTAATTACCATGCGTATTTTAATTTTTCAAGAAATTAATCATCATTTAAAAAAATGAAAACAAAACAATTTTCAAATCAACCAATTGAATTCAAATTTAATGTGACCTAATTTTGGTGAACTGTTTAACTGAAAATCAAGTTATACATGTTATACAGGTATAATAATTTCAAATACATTGAATGGTGAGAAGAAAATGAAAAAATGACACTTTTCACAAATGAAAATTGAATAAGTTTGTTCCATATTGAAGCTTTGAAATCATGAATTTTTTCATTTCGCACTCCACATTTGTATTCAATTGTAAATTTTACTAACTAAATAAGTTGATTTGTTTTCTTTATTAAATACAAATATCAAAAATACATATATGTATTCGAATTCTGTTGCATTGGTAGTGACATTTCATCTTTTGCATAATGCATTTATCTGTAAACTTTTATTAAACGAGCAAGCTGAATTTAGAAGCTCATGACGAGAAATGTTTACATTTAATTGAGGTGTATATTTCTAATAAAATTGCATTTCCAAGGTTACTTCAATGTGCATAATACGTCAGAAGAAGTAGAAGAATCATTTATCGATAATGAATAGAATAAAACTTCTCCTTTTTACAAAGGCGAAAAGCGAGTCACATTGTTGACCATTTTCATTAAATAAAAATAAATTTTATTTACCGCTTTTTTAATTGATTCATTTATAATACTCGTTCAAATATTCTGTTCAGTGCATTTCAAATGATAATATTGTTCAATGACACGACTGAAAGTGTCTCTATGATGTATTAAAAGTTCAAAATTCAATTTATTGTCACTGTTGCTGCGGAAAATGCAATTAATAAAAGCGAATACTATTCGATCATAAAATTAACGGAAAATAATTAAATTTTAGAAATTAATTTCCGTACTTTTAAATTAGCAGCTTATTTTATCAATGAAGTTTAATTTTTTCAAAAAGAACAATTGCACAATTTCAAACATATCATATATGTATATAAGTATATATCCATATGAAATTAAAAGAAAGGAAGAAAAAGTCTAATGAAAAATTATAATATTTTTATCAAATTTTAGCAAACGTGTTAATAGCAGGTGCTTGAGAACTCGTCATGCTCCGTCGTCAGGTTCTTCATCAGAAGTGACCAGTATGTTCAATATTGGATCAGGAAATGAAAAAATGCAACATTATCGTAGAAGAGCTGCCAAAGTACACCATAACAGTGGTCCCACTCAGTTGCGATGCCAAAATTTAGTTTCTAAAAGAAACTACAATGGTGCTTCAAATACATCAACAAACAAACACAAAATTGCTGCACAAAACTGCAGTGAGTAGAATCTAATTGCATTTATTTTGTTTTGTTTTGTTTTTTTTTTGAAATTTAAATAATTTTCATCTCAGAAAATGCAAAAGAAATTCATTTTCGAATGAAACAATCACCACTGAACCGATCCACCTCTGTTGTGGATAATTGCAGCAATGGCCAATCACACACCGCCCAAACCAAGGGAAATTCGAACAGAGATTTAACAATAAGCCAAGCAGAAAACCGAATCCCAAATTCAAGCAAGAATCACTTACGTCCAAATTGTCACAACGATTGCGCAATTTTCAAAAGTCAATCTTTGACATCACTCGCAGGACAGCGTAATTTGGCTGAAGTGAGATGAAAAAAGAAAATCCAACGAAATATTTTTGAACTTTATTATCTTTTTTTTTTGCAGACAGTACCGCCGGCGTCCATAGTTGAATTACAGTCTGCGAAGCAAATTTCACACTCTGAACAGCATCTGGCCATTGAAGCTTCAACTGTTGACGATGAAGAACTAAAGCCGGGCAATTCAACATTTACATTATTGACAAACAATGCTGAAATAGAAGAGGTTATCATTTATGAGCATTGATCATAATAGAAAGAAAATGAATTGAACACATATCAATCATTTGATTTTAATTTCTTTTTTTTTCAGTTTAAACACGACCCTACAACGTCAAGAAATGTTGAAGAGCCGGTCGTGGAAAGTTTCAAACAATTCAACGTAGAAGATACGACAAGTGAGGAAACTGTCGACAAGCCTTCACGAAGCGACGAAGACAACACCAGCGTTTCGGTGAGCACAGCCACCAAATCCAATTCCATTGCTACATCCGACTCGCAGGACAGATCAACGGCTGCGACGAATGATACAAAAATAGGTATGCATTGTTTTCTGTACTTCTTCTGATGAACACTTTCTATTCAAATTTCATTTGCAGAAGTCAACTCGTACCTTATACCGTGGCTATTGGACAACGTATCCATGGTTGTCAAGTACCGCTTGAATACAATATTGCTCAGAGATGGTAAGAAAACAAAACTCTTCAAGCATTGTTTTCTTCATTCAAACAAGCAGCTCGTTTAATTCAGCCATTTGTGGAACGACGTCGTTTGTCAAAGATTCCGGCGGTGAAAATTTCGAAATGAACGACTGCATCGACAAAATTCCATAATCTCAAACAAAAAACAAAAACTCAATGCCTAGACACAATTGCTGCCTTAAGAGAAAAAATAAATTTCACAAAAAATTATGGGCAGTTGCAAAAAAAATTTATTTCACGCGTCAGTCAAATTTTATTTTTGTCTCGTTAAATAAATAATAACGGCAAACTAACGTACATTTGTTGGTGTTCATTGCAATTTTTACAAAACGTATCAATTAACTACTTTTCACAGTAAATACAAATCATTACCAAATTTTTTGTCTTTTTTTAAATTTAAAAATATCACTTTGAGCATTTTTTCATTTAAATTACAAACACAAATGTTAAAAATAATTAAAATACTACAGTAAGACATATGTAGGTGGAAAAATTCAATCAATATTTAAAAATCTTGATTATTTTTAAAAATTACTGTGGCATGTGGTACGTCATGACAAAACAATTACGCAAACAAAGAACCGTAACGAGGTTAATCAATCATTTGTAACGCGGCGTTGTTTATTTTAGAATGAATCTACTGCAGCGAATGAACAGTTCCGCGGCAACGGATTTTGGTAATTGTTGTGTTGATGTTGTTGTTTGGATTTGTCGATTAAGCAACGATTGTTGTTTATTGTTTGAGATTTGTGCGGTATCACCTATGGCAGCGAGGTTTTGTACAATTTGGGATACTACATTAAGAGCATTGCCGAAGAAGCGGAGCGGCTGGAGACCGAAGAAAAAGTAAGAATATGGTATTTCAGTTGTATGTAGCGTGCATGTTCGGCGATTTTGTTTTGCAGATTAGTATCATCAAGAAGTTAATCAGTTTCACAGATTTGACCTCACTGAATGCCAATGATTCAGCTAAAACTGTTAAAAAGTTGATCGACAAAGCTGCCCAGCCGCTTGCTTTATCTCTGCTAAACGACGGGAGCATTAGCTGTGCTGCTGCTTGTGTTTACCCATGCTTGGTTAAAGCGGCGGTGGCTCATCGAAACTTGATTTGTTCACTTGGAAGACCATCCATTTCTGTTGTCACCGGTATGCAAGCGTTGATTTGTCATTTTTCGACAAATTCATGCATCAAATGTTGAACTTTATTTCATTTCAGTTGCCGGTGCATTTCCATCCGGTATGTACAAGTTGACCACTAAAGTACACGAATGCCAAGAGGCAAAAGAGGACGGTGCAGATGAAATTGACGTCGTCATCAATCGTGGGCTGGTGGCAACCCACAATTGGAAAGGTGATGGTGCAGAAATTTTGAATTCAACAGAAAAAAAATGCACACTGAATATTTAGAATTGTACGACGAGTTGATAGCAATGCGAAAAGTGATCACTCCTCCAACTTTGATGAAAACCATCTTGTCAACCGGTGATATTGCTTCTCCACTCGACATCTATGCAGCGGCTATGGTGGCAATGATGGCTGGTAATTTTGTTTTTTTTTTTTTTTGCTTTTGTCTATGTCGAATTATGTTCAAAAGTTGATGTCTTTTTTTATTTCACAGGAAGTTCATTCATCAAATCTTCCACCGGTAAAGAGAAGCTCAATTCTACAGTACCAGGCAGTTTGGTGATTTGTTTGGCAATTCGGTCGTTTTTCTTGCGATACAGGCGTCAAGTAATTTTATTTGATTTAAAAAAAAAACAGTGAAATATATAAATTAATTTAAATATTGGTTTGACACAGGTTGGTTTCAAAGCGGCTGGTGGTATTAAAACTGCACAGGAAGCAATTGTGTATTACGTTCTTGTCAAGCAGATTCTTGGAGAGCGTTGGCTGACGAAAGATTTTTTTCGCATTGGCGCTTCGGAATTGTTGGATGATTTGCTGATGACATTGGAAATGCTTAGCTTTGGGGATGCATCGTCGGATGGAACTTCATAAATGGACGAGCATGATTATATAAATGCTTGGTGATGGGTTGAATAATGATTTACTGGGGTGATGGTTTTTATTGTGACCACGTTAAAATAAAACTACTACTAGCGAAAGTTGAATTTTTAATAAAGTATCTGTGAACGATTATTTGTTGTTGAAAAATTATAATAAATTTCAAAACTGAAACGACTTATTTGAAAAACTGTATTGTTGAAATGTACTTTTTTCATTTATTTTTACATCTACACAAAATACTGTATTCAAATTTGATTGAACAAATTCAGTGGGTGAAATTGGAGCAAAGAATAAAAATGAAGTTTTCATTGGAAACGTAATTTCAAAGTATCATTTTGCTTTGGTCTCAATTGAAATCGTTCACCGGTTCATTTTTAAATATTTAACAACCAACTTCATACTGTAAAATATTTCATTTTTATTTCACCTTTCTTCTTCTAGTTTCTCCATTCAGCCGCTGTTGATGAACACGGACAAAACGGCAATAAGAATTCATTTTCAATGACCTACTTGTTTTCGAACGTTACGTTTGAATTTTTGAAAATTTGAAAATCTGCAACAACAACAACAACCAAAAAAAAAAAGAATAATTACAGTACAATTAAATTAGTGGTTGTTGTTGTTTTGTTTGTTTGCTTTCGACAATTTTTGATTGTTTATTAGTATGTTTGATTGAATTTGAAAATTTTTAACACTGAACAACAACAACAACAATATGTGTGTGTGTGTGTGTGTGTGTGTGACGCGGTCGCGTTCTGACGTAATAGTGCCAATTTGAATGTTGATTTTGATCATTTTTTTTCATCGTTGTGAAGAACAATCGTCAAATTTGAATATTCAAATTTTTCACTTGTTTGTATAAGTTTGCATTTGTTGTTGTTGTTGTTTGTTTGAAAAGAATTTGCATTCGGCTTCACAGTTTTGTTGGGTCAATTTTTCAATAATTGTTCACCGTTTTACCAATATTTATCGGTAAATATTGATGAAAACACCTTCTTATCTTATCAACCATTTGTTACTTCAACAGTAGTAGAGGATGATAGATTTACAATGAAAATTAGCCTGTTCAAAATGGAATCCAATTAATGTGTCAATTGATTATTGATTATTTTTCAATTTAAATTTTAATACATAAAACTTTTATCGTTTTCTCATTATCATTAATAAATCATTCTTTTCAGCGATTTTAACTGTTAGTTGGCAATTGTGCTTGTTACACGTGAACGCATTCTATATTTTGTTGTAAAAGTTGCTATTGTTAACCTTGTTTGTTTGTTTATTTGTTTATTTGTTTGTTATTTGATACATCATCTTTCAGTGAACGCCACTGTCGAAGTTTGCAAGCGTTGCGATCGTCATCATTCAAATTTCTTCTTGCATATCAGGTAACTTCAACTTCTTTATTTTATTTCTTTGTAATTCTTGTCAAAATTTTTATCTAAAAATTTGAAATTGTTGACAAACAATTGTTTTGATTTTTCCAATTTTTTGATTATTCAACAAGATATTATTGATTGTATATTTGTTCGCACATTTCTTGTTGATTGTTGTCAACTTCACTTTTCGAAAACAACACAATTCTTTGTACTTTATATTTTTGTCGTCGGGTTGAATTAATTTCATCACATTTAATATGCATTTTACAAACTGTCAATTTATACGATATTAATTGTTTAAATAATTGCTCTTTGATTACAATGTTCGCTAGTTTTAAACCAACTGTAAACATCAATTTTCGTTTGTCTTTTTCATTGTTACCGTAGCAGATTGTTTTACCTTTTCTTTTTAATCTACCTCTGTTAAGTAAACAATTGCAGTTTTTCAATTCAATGAATTACATTGATATTTTATAGTTTAATTTAGATAAAACTGAAAAATAATATTAAACAAACATTTGTTTACAATTTATTCTACACATTTGATTACACTGAATGAAGAAGTACTGTAGAAGTTAATTTTGCAGTTGTAGTGAAATAATCAGTGGAAACGGTGTACTGATTTAAAAATTGGACAATCCAAATAGATCGAACGTTTAAATATTTTTTTAAATCAATAATACTTGAACTGAAGCATTTATTTCACACGTACACGTGCATAATTCATAATAAACATGATGATGATGAGGCATATACATTGTAGGAATATAAATTTTGCGCTTGAAGATCCGCTATCAAAAAACATGAACAAAGAACAGCAAGGTTGTTCAAATGAAAGTGTGGGAAAT
This sequence comes from Trichinella pseudospiralis, assembly GCA_001447645.1. Classification (NCBI taxonomy): domain Eukaryota; kingdom Metazoa; phylum Nematoda; class Enoplea; order Trichinellida; family Trichinellidae; genus Trichinella; species Trichinella pseudospiralis. The sequence continues at coordinate 13,429 of JYDV01000096.1, read as the reverse complement.
TTTAAATGTTTTTTGGATCCAAATTACAAAGACACCAACGAAGTTATAAAATACTATTCGTCAATGGCAGCAAATTACGATACTGTAAATTGTTTTTCTTTTTTCTTTGAACTCTAATTATCACAATCAATTCATACGACATTATTTGAATGATTTTCAACAATCAACTTTGATTTTCATGTATTAATCATGAAAATATGCACAAAAGAAAAAGAAAGCAAATTGAAAGTTAAACTAACAACTATTAGTGATAATATATGATATTTTTTGTTCGATTGGTTTATACTTGTACAAAAATGATATTTTATTTAATTTTTAATTCAGATTATTGATAATGGATATTACAAAGGTCCAAGAATTGTGGCCAGCTCTGTGAATGATTTAATTAAAGATAAAAATGCTCTGCTGATTGATATTTGCGGTGGAACTGGCTCCACAGCGTTGGAAGTAAATAATTTTTATATGAAATGAATCTCATCTGACATTGTTGCTCAAATTTATTGAAATGTTCTCTTTTTTTTTTTTTTAATTAATAAAATCAACTATATCGAAAATTATTCTTCAATAATTAATTCTGTTTTTTTTTTAATGACAATTATTTTACTTGACGTGATCAATGAATGGTATTTTCTGAAACTGATAATTGTTATTATATTTATTTGATTCTTTTTTTTTCTCTTTCAATTCATATATTTTCTAATAGTGAAGCACGGAAATCAATGAAAAACAAAAAAGAAAGATGCATTTTTTTTTTCAATGCCTAATGAGATCATATTTTGTTTGTTTTAATGAATTTTCAATTTTTAGCTGCGAAAATACGGATTTCAGAACATCGATTGCATCGACGCTTGCGAAGATATGCTTCAAATTGCAAAGCAAAAAAGTGTCTACTCGAATTGCATCTGTGAACTGTTGCTTCCGGGAAAACAGTCAACTTTAAATGCCGGTAACTTTCATACAACGTCATTTTTTAATAATTATTTATTCATTGAAGAAAAATACGACTGTGTTTTTTGTGTTGGTTCTTTTGCTCCTGGACATTTGCAACCTGAGGTGGTGGATGAATTTATTCGCATTCTGAAGAATGGTAAGCATCATCAGTGTTGTCAAGTGGAAAATATTTTCAAGTTAATCCATCAGAAAATTGTTTTTTGTTTTAATATGCATATTTTAAGCTATTTTGCATAAAAAAAAATTTTTTTTTTATCATCTCACAGAAGGGCATTGTGTGATCGGGATGAGAGAAGAATGGCTTTACACTGCCGACGATTACAGAGACAAATTGGAACCGTATATGTTTAAATTGAAAAAATGGCGCCTAATCAAGCGAGAAAGGTTTGAAAATTGGTTCGAAAATCATTCAGGCATTGTCTACATTTTTAAAAAATGCTGATTTTATTTTATCATGAATGTTTTAATCCATGCTCTTTTCTAATTATGTAATTGATGATTCTCTTCGAGTGCTAATTTTGCTTATATATATATATATTTGAAATTATTATAATTAACTTCAATCTCTTACACTGTTTTAGTTATTATTTTCAATTGAAATTAAAAAAAATTCTAATTTCTAATCTCATTTTTCATTTTATTGATTTCAAATTAATTTTATGATATCAAAATTCAACAAGCGTTTGTAGTGGATTTGTTGCGTACAAAAAGCAGCATAAAAACAGAAAATGCTTTTCATTTGTCAGCATTGTAGTGATTCACATAAAATTCGATTGCCGTAACTTATTTCCTGTGTTGACGACGATGACGAATAGCATGATCAATGTCGTCGTGATTCACAGATCAAATATATCACTCATTTCCTAATGCGCATATTAAATGGATGACGCATTGAAATCCGTACAATCACATACACACTGACAACATGGCAACAATTTGAAATGACTCATTTGAAAAAAAAAACAGCTAATCTTTCACAATCTTTTTTCCCTATCATTTGACGTTTATTCAAATTATTCTACTCAATCATACACACCAAAATGCTTTACTTAAAAATATATCCATCATATGAGAATTGCATCAAATATTTTTTCAAAAAAACTGAAAGCTTTATTCAAATGAATTTCACATAAGCGCATTGTCATTTTCAATCATAGCATATTACCAGTTTGCAAATATTATCAAATACTAGTCTTGTAATTTTGATGCTAAAAAGCATTGTATATCCGGCATTTATCTGACATGACAAACACAAATCAAAGCAGGTCACCATCTGTTTTACACAACGACTATTGTGAATCAGCCAAAGTTCAGTGTCATCACTGAAGCAAATAATACTATTTTATTTCTCTTTAAGAGACACCCATTTTGTAAAGTTCGACACGTTTCAACAGCAAAATATTCATTGAAAGTTGTGCTATCAATAGTTGCAGCACGTTTTAGCACGCAGATTTTGAAATTTCAATCACCTGAGCAACTATCTAATTTGAAAATGGAAACACTGATTAAAGTTGCTGCAAAAAACGCGTTGCATTTGTACAAAAACAACAATGATTCGAAAATCAAATGATTAAGAATGTGAAAAACATTCCTATCCATAACAATAACTTCCTAAGTAAATTTTTCAACAAACACAAATAACATTTTCAAACTAATTTATTTAATCATATCCCATGCACCAAAATTCAAAGAGAAAAAAAAACACTATGCGTCCGTATACTTCATAAAAATCACTTCTTCAGCATTGTTCATTGGGGTTTCACCTGGAGCGACAGTGCGAAATCCAAAATAAGAAAAACTTCGAATCAAAAGTGCTCGATCACTTCGCTCTTTATCGATTACCAAATAAATCTCTTCAAGTTTCAAGGTTTCGGTTACAAACTCTAACACACTGATGAACCTTCAAAAAAAAAAAAATAAGTTTTTATTAAAACAACAGCCATCTGAAATTCATTTTAATACACACACTATTCATATTATTAAATGTTAGCATACAATGATTGAAAGTGCAGCTTACCCTTTCCTTGACAACAGCGCAACATCAGTCAAAGTTACATAAAGATGAATACATTTTGGTGAAACAATTATAGCATTCCAGATGTTTTCAATGCCATCTGTTACCCCAATGATAAATTTTAATCTTACTGCTTCAAATGATTGCAAAGAATTATTCTGAAAACATTATCATTAATATCAATCGTCTGTGAAAAAATCTTTAAAACAAAAAACTTACTAAAAATTGTTGCATGCACAAATCAGAGTTCAAAACAGAGGGCTCTGTTTTGAACCCCACACCGCTGCCCTCTGCGCACTTAAAGGTGCATTTGCTGTCGGCGGCGTGAGGCACATCAGGAGCACCATTTTAGGCCTCCATCAAGCTGGATACAGAAATGAATACACCTATAAAATACACAATCAACTTCAATTCAGAAAAAATATATTTCATAAGCCTATTACCCAAAGCTTTTCGGAATTCGAAGCTGCATTTTCAAACAAACAGATACACACACAGAGAGAGAAAGAGAGAGAGAGAGAGAGAAAGAGCAACTGCAAAACGACCAACCCGACTGAAAGTCGCAATATGAGCAATGAAACTGATGACGTCACAGGCTGCTTGTTTTTTACCTGCAAATCACTTAAGATATACTGTAAAAATATTATATTCAATAAAATAAATATAAATGTAAATTATCATCAGAAAATTAAATAAAAATGTTTTCATTTATATTTTTTTAATAATAACTATTTGATTTTTAATTTTAAAATTACAATTTTTTATTACAGTAACATTTTATTTGTAGTCCGTGTTTCTTATAAAAAATTAAACTAATACAAGTTTATTAAGTAAAATTTATGAAAAAAGTAATTTAATAATAATAACTATTCTAATATTAAATTTAATTCACTTCCACAGTTTAATTGTGTAAACACTTATTTTAATTGTACCTAACTACTCTTTGTTTTACAGATTGCGTAGCAGCACATGAGAAATCAATAAAAATATTACGTAATTCAATATGCTTGAATTGTAGAAATTTTTTCTCATTTTCATTGTACGTTTATATTATACTTCTGGGAAAAAAGCATATTAAAAAAATATGCAATGTTGAAAATTACGTTGATGAGTCTTGTAATAAATCATAATTGAAGTTTTATTGTTTTATCAAAATGGTTAATTTAGCTTATCAGTAGATTATTTACATTCAATTTAAATGACACGTTTTTCATGACAGTTAATTTTAATCAACGATATATTTTCATTTTAGTATCAATAGTTGAAATAAAATGACCACAAAGCAGTTGCCTGTGTACACTTATCCGGCTATTCCAAATTTGATAAGTATATGTACATTTCCAGTTTCATAATTACTATATAAATGTTGAAGGTTGTTTTCAAAATAATTTTATTTGAGAAAGTTCTAAGAAAATTATTTAATGTTTTATAAAAAGAAAATCTATTTACAACTTGTTTGATACATTTATACATAGTGTTCTTATTTCTGATGCCGTTTATTTGTAGTTTATGTAATTATTATTAATTAAATAGAAATGACTGTTTAACATTCATGATTCAGAATTTTTAATTAATTTGTTTTACGAAAGAGAAGCATTTATTATTCGCGGTATTGATTTCGGAAAATGTACTGCACTGTGGTCCAACGTTGAATATTTAAAGTTAAAAATACCGAATGAGGTGAATGCTAGTGTTCATGTATCAACAGATCCGAAACTGAACTTTCTTAGAAGAAACTTTGAATACAAGTATGCTGCTCATGAAATATGACATGGGTTAAATATTTATTTTCTTCTATTTTATAGAATTCTGAAACTGAAAACTCTTGTACAAAGATGTAGCCAAAATGAACAAACAGAATTTTTTTTTTCAAAAGTGTGATTTAAAAGTGTGTACTTTTGCCAGTAACTATTTCTATTATAGAGTGAAAAATATTACATGCGTGCATTAGGCAGTAATCATCGCAAGGACGCCACACGCATTGAAACTGATTTTCCCTACTTAATGCCAGATTTGCAACTGCCCTTTCTGTTTGATAAAGAGAAAATTTTTTCTTCCGTTCTGAGAATATCGTCTGCAGAAATACAAATATGGACCCATTATGATGTTCTGCATGATATTTATGCATGAAAGGAGTTGTTATGGTGTGGTTTTTTTTAGATTATGGATAATATTTTATTACAAATTGTTGGACGAAAACGAGTAGTCTTGTTTGATCCATCACAGATTCCGTATCTGTATTTAAAAGGTATTAAAACAGTGCATAAATTATTCAGAGTTTTTAATTAATATACATTTTAGGTGACAAGTCAAAGGTCATCAATATCGATGATTTGGAAAGTACTGAATTTCCCAAATTTCAGCGTGCGATTCGCAATGAAGGCATTCTTTATCCTGGTGATGTTCTGTATATTCCAGGTGCGGAATGAAATTTTTGCTTAATATTCATGTGAATTTTTTTTATTTTTAAATTTAACATTTTTATTTCCATTAAATTTTTAATGCAAAATGATTAAAATTAATAATTTCATTTAGCTCTTTGGTTTCATAATACAACGGCTGTGGATTTCAGTATATCAGTGAATGTTTTTTGGAAACATCTTGATAGTTCGTTTTATGATAAAAAAGATTTGTATGGAAATCGTGATCTTATTCTTGCACAGAGAGCTTTCCAATACTTTGACCAAGGAGCAAAACTTTTAGAGAAGCTGCCATCACCATATCGACAGTTTTACTTTTCGCGCTCATTGCAGTTGCTTCAGGAAAAATTTGATTCATCCAATGAAAAATAGAGATGCTCAATATTTTTTTATAATAATTGTGACAGTTTGAATTATTTTTCAATATTCAATGTAGATTTATGAAAACACGACTGTTCAACATTGGAATAATGATTAATGATTTCATTTGTTAATAAATAGCGTTACTTTCACAAACAGGGAAAATGAGCATACTAATATACCTGTAATAATAATTATAGTTATAATAATTTGTAAAAATTATGTCGCGTTCAAGTTTCACATTGCTACATTTTATTGTCGATTTTGCGACTTTAACTTGAATTTTTTTCTACAGTATTTACCTTAAGTACAGTACGTAAGCTGCGATTTACGTATCTGCTGTTCAGAAAATTGTTTAAATCGTTTTGCATATGTAAAATATATCATTTATTTGGAATTCTACCATTAGCTATTTTATATGTAGAACACGCTTAATAATTAAATTGTATGATGAATTTGTTTTCTTTTTTCGTTTTCATTTATTTTATAATTTGACATATCTTCTTGTCTTTTTCTTTGTTCTTTCTTTGTTTATTTCTGTCTTAACACAGTCATATTTTAGTAGGGAAAAAATTTTTGCTTTAATTATTAATATCTTATTTGTTACTTGTTTTTTTATAGTGCATTTCCAAGATGGTTCTGGTTAGAATATTTGCAGATGATACTATAGATAATACCACGCATAATTTTGAGTGTAAAACTGTTGGCGAACTGAAGCAATCCTGTCAGAAAATTGTGCCTCTAGATGAGAAGATAACAGACTTTGGTAATAATTTATATTAAATATTGCATTGAATGTTTCTATTTAAAGGATTTTATTTATTCATTAAGTTGCAATATATCGTGGTAAAACGTTGTCAGATGACACAGAGCTTACTGAAGAAAATGGAATTCATTCCTGGAGCATCATTAAGCTTCTTTCACGTGTAAAAGAACCATCTGCAGAAAGTGAGCAAATTTTATATTTGAAAAAGTAATCTATAAAGTAAGGATAGTTTTATAGCTCTTGTTGTCCGCAAAGGAGAGTGTTTGTCTACATCCCGTAGTTTTCAAACGATGAGCATTTACAATTCAACGACTGCTCTTGAGAAGGTTTCATCAGTTGTAAGTTGAAATTTTTTCCTATCAAATTTGACCTGTGTTGAAAATACTATTTAATATCAGTATCGAAAAATGATGGCAGATTCTCAATGTGCACGGAGGTTCCTCGCTGTTGTTCCACAGTTAAAGCAAGATCCACTGGCATGGGGTATGATGGTTTGATGGTTTGTTTAACATTATCATTTTCAGAAATTTATTTTCAACTTATAGCTGCATTAAGAGATTGGATGCTCATATCTTTTTTCTTTAAATCTGAAAACGTTTTCCGGTAAGATTTTTTAGCATTACAATATATCAACAGGTTGTAATTGTTTACTTATTATTTTTATCGTGATTTGCTTTCTTTGGGTAGTGCTGGGTTCATACACGTATCAGATGTCATTAGTGTCATTGTTTTGAGCGAAAATTTTGTTTACAACGCAAAAATGTTTTCAATAAATGTTTAAAAGCTTTTTTTAAATATAAGTGATTATAAACAAATAATTTGAGGTGTATTTATTTATTTAGTCTAGTTAATGCCGTAGTTAAACTGAAATTTTGTTGAAAATTCAAAATTTAGGAATAATAATATGAATAAATGAAACATTATTAAATGGAAAATCATATTATTGATTCTAAAGTCATTGTTATCAATGTGACATGTATAATGAACTAGTAGAAGCTTACATATAGAACATTAGAATGAAGCGGGTTGTTTTATTAAAAAATTTACTCAACTCGATTAATTTAGTATTGGCGATGCTCATCCAGCATTCATATCTGCATTTTACACGATGTCTTCAACTTTATTAGAAAGGGTTGCTAGGAGAAGCCAACCAGTTAAAGGACTTCCATTTCCTTTTCAAAGTAATGTTTGAAACTTTTCCATTGAAATTTCAATTACTAACGCTACCTGTTTAAGCAATAGAGGCAAATCAAGCAGAGATAGAATATGAACCCGGTATTGCACAGCTAGCACATGCGCATGTAAATATTGAAATGGCATTGCCAAAGTTGAATTTTTTTTTTTTTATTAATCATTGATCAAACTTTAGGATCTAGCTCGTAGGCTGTATCAGCCGAACATTTTACGACATTCATATAGGAGTATGCTATTATTGTTGAATTACGCATTTGTAATAATTTCTTTTATTTTTCTAGGAGGGAGTCACATCAGACACTCAACTCAACCAAGTACAAGTCAACTGTTTGCCAGTGAAAACCAACAATTTACGAATGATCTCTTATCCGATGCTCTTCGACAAGCCAGAGAAAGGACATTTGAAGTAATGCAAATTATTTTATAATTATCATATTTTTATTTTCACGTTTAGTCGCAAATGGAAGTGTTACGGGATTTGGGTTTTCGTAATGACGACGAGAATGCTCATTTTTTAGCAATCTCTAATGGTAATCTTGACGTAGCCGTGAATTTGATCCTTGCTGAAAGAGAAAGGATGGCAATGGATTAAACATAATGATAATTTGAATTCCAATTATTGCTATTAAATATAGATTCAGAATGCATTTTTGATTACGTACAACAGTTTCTTTTTGTCAATAAAAGCAACAACAGTTTTACCGGAAAACATGCATCCTTCAAAGTAATTAATCTACTAAAATTCAAGATACGCTTGTTATCCAGTGAAATTAAGAAGAATAATTTGAAATGATTATTTAAATCTGATACCAGAAATTAATATCTACATGGAGAAGCACAAAAGTGTAATAATGTTCAAAAAATATTAAAAAATTGCTATATTAATAATTGAAATTTATTTATTTTGAATTTTTATATATTTTTTACTTTGAAATTTATTTTTGGCTATTTGAAAAAAAAGATAGCTGAGAATTGCTTTTCATTATTGATAATCAGGAATGGTGCTACTGCAGTTAATTTAGTTTAAAGTCTCACACAAATGTTCACTATAAAAGTCAGCGTTGAAAAATTTGACGTTAGTTTAACGTGTGCCGTCACCCTGAGTGTTGGTAAACATTCAATCTCTCTAAATTATTGCGAACAACGAAGAAATGGACTCCAAGGAAAACAACCAAGAAAGGGTAAAATTTTCAAATATTGACGAGTAATTTGAAAATAATTTCAATAATTTGTTTCTCTTTTCGTTCAATTTCGCCAGAGTGCTCCGAAAAGGCTTAGGTTGGATGATCACCAACTGGATGTTCAGGAGAAGCAGGTTAAGCCGAATGATAAACTTGAAGAGACCAAACAAATTGAACAGGCTATGGAAACCGATGCTATCAAGGTGATTGAAACTGACAGTGAACGGTCGGTCACGGGAAGTGGAGGATGTTCCATGGGTGGTGAAAAGATGGAAGATCGAGAATGTGTTATGAACATCAATGCGGACTTGGTGAACGAGGATGTGTTTGAAGGGTTGCCAGATGGAAATGGACAATCTCGTAGACAGCATGAAACACCAGTGATGTATGATGCAGCGAATGAAACCAACAATGAAGAAGCGGATGAAAATTTGGATGCAGCTCAAACGGAAATTTTAGATCACCGAACTGACTGTGATTGTGAAATATGCCGTCTTGATACAACTTCCCTACTGCTTAACACAATTCAGGAATTGCTCTGCTTTGTAGAATTGTTCGCGCAGTATCTGCAGATTTGGTTTGAGCTGTCGTTGATGTGTGAAGAATGCGAGAATCTTTAAAAAAATGTGTTCATTCAATTCATGTTACTTACTGAACTAAAAGTTACTTTTAGTTCATTGATTTACTTTCATCAACTGTCTTATTTTGAAATTATGACTTTGATTAAAACATACAGTAGTGTTGTTTAATTTAATTTCAATAAACTATTGTCTAGCTTCATGTTTATGGTTCTGGTTTTATAAATGGCGCAAAATTACTTTAATCAAGCGATTATTATTAGAATTGTTTTTATGATATCATTTCTCATTCTTTTTTATTTGTAATGAAAAACTCTCAAAGTCAAGTTTTATTAGACAGAACGCAGCCAAGATTCAAAGTACAATCATAACATAGTATAAACAGTATCATCAGAGATTATCAGGTAAAATATCTTAGTTTACTGTATCCACTACATTCACCCTTCGTCTAATGTTGGACGTAGTTCAGCAAGCACTTTGGTGTTCGTCTTCTTCTTGTATAGTGTCGTGGTGGTTTTTCATGAGACTTATCATTTGTCGCTGTTCTTTCTTTACTATCAAAATTTTCTGGTGTAGGGTCGTTGACACCAGGCTTTTCTCTTTTCTCATCTTCTTCGTCAGGCATTCATCCTATTTGTTCATGACTGTGATTCATCTGAGTTACTATCATCGACGACGCACTTTCTTCCTGCAGGCGAGAGATGTCTTGAGGATACGCTGGTTTCTCTTCCATCTGTTAATCTAACACCGGCATATCTATGGTTAGCTTGCAGTAGTTCCACTTCATCTACCATAAATTCGACATAGGACGTCTGCCTTTGTGTTTGTTTGTTTGTTCAGTTCAGTCGTCTCATTAGTACAATTTCCGGTGTTGTTAACCAGGTAGAGAGGAATGTAGCCGCAGGTGGTCGTTGCTGAAAGGCAAATAAACGCTTACGAGAAATGGTGTAACGATAGCAACGAGCGTAACGAGTGTAACGCTAAGCCCATCACTTCTTCCCGTTGTTCAGTTGGAGGTCCCTTAGCACTAGGGTAACCGCCTTCCATATAATGCCATTGCATCATTCTGCCTGTCCATTACATTGATAGTTGTATGCTGTCGTGCGGCTAGTAACCACGCCAAGTGAATGTAAGTATGTTTTCAAATCGTTTGACATGAATGAGGATCCGCAATCCGTATAAATATAAGCAGGCTTACCGAATAGATAGAAAAGTTGGGCTAGGCATTTGCTGACTGACTATAGAAATGTCTGGCCAGGCTAATGCAAACGGGAATCTGGACTCTGGATTCATCTACAACGGTCAACGTATATCGATTACTTGATGTAGATGGCAGTGGTCCTTTAAAGTCGATATTTAGCCGTTAGTGGCTTTGATTGCTTTCCTGAATCTCGTTTGAAAAATCTAGGTTTCAGTTCAGCGCAAACTCGGCAGGAGGTGGTCATTCTTTGAATTTTTTCGATTGTGTACGGCAAGATTTTGCTTCTTGCGTAATGCTACCATAAATTCGACACAGGACGTCTGCCTTTGTGTTTAGATCACCAGGACGGCATCTGATGCCATAACTGCAAGGAAATTCTTCTAGTCTCCATTTCATTATTTTGTTTTGCCGGCTTGCTTATTCTTAAATATGAAGGCCGTGTAATTTAATGTCTGCTCCAGCGTAGCCTGTGAGTTTTGATTGAAATGAAGTCGATGCCATAAGTACCTATCCATCAATAGACAGCATTTTCAGCTCCAAGGTTTTACCATAATTACTCAACAATAGAACTTAGCGGCCAGAGTCGATCAGAGTTGTAATATTGGTCCCGTTGATTTCAGCATTCTTCAATTCAGTAGCCGCTGGCGAAAAGGAAGAGCTAATTAACGATGTAACCGAAACGGAAGCGGTTCGTATGGACGTGCTTCTGCATACTTTCACGAAAAGGCCTGCATTACCACAGTTGTTACACGTGGTATTTCTCGCAGGGCAATTAATAAGCGGATGTCACTATTTTACGCAAAAGTAGCATTCTTCTTTTATCGCAGTTGACGTAGTTGTCATTTCAATACCGAGGTCTGTAGCGCTCACTGAGCTAATAGTCGGCTCGGATTTGGTATATAGCGTCGCATTTTCTTTGGCAACGTTCAATGCCATAGCCTTGTTGACAGCTTCTTGTACACTTATCCCACTAATGTTCCAAAAGTGGCGTGCGAATTTCGTTAAAGCTCATATTGTTCATAAAACTGTCTCAAATGATCTCTACTCGGTATTGTTCAACAGTAACATTTTCATATTAGCTGTTCTTACTCATTCCTTGGAGCACATGTAGAAAATCCTCAAGCGATTCACCATCTCGTTGCTTCTAGAGATAAATTAATACCTTGTAAAAATGACGTTTTTCAGTTTAACATAAAATTCGTTCAGTTTGGCCATCACTTCGTCATAACTCTTGCAGTCTTGCACGTATTCAAAAGTAGATGCGGTTAGAAAGAGATGCAAGATTTTCAAGAGGACAATCTCAAGGTCAACGGTCGGCTGAACAAAATCTTGGAATTGAAATGGCCAGAACTTCCATTCTTTTTCTGCGTCAGGGGCAGTGACATCGATAGCAAGTTTGTTCAAATTGAGAGTCTTATTTATGATAACGAGTTGTCTAATAAATTGTGATGAATAACTCTCAAAATCGAATTTTATTAGACAGAAAGCAGTAAAGATTTAACAGCATTATAATCACAAGACAGTATAAATAGTATCATGAAAGATTATCAGGTAAGTATCATAGTTTACTGTACCCACTACAAATTGTTCCTTAAATTGTTTTTCAGGTATACTGTCACAGGGCTAAGTATAATTATGAATTGCAAGATATGCTGAGAAGTATTAGTAATAATGAAGAATAAATTTAGAATGAGTATTTTCGACTGTAAACAATGGACTACTAAAAGTAACAAACCACTTAAAACTGAAATTGAATTTAATATAATCCACTTTTATTTTGAAAAAGTGAAGAACAAAAAACACCAAATTCATTTTTATTTATTTATATTAATTTTTTTATGCGAAAAATTACACAGATCGAATTACACTTTTTATGAGCTGCTGTTCATTATGTGTATTATTGTCTTTGTTATTCCCATTATTATAAAAATTGAAAAATTCGATCAAATCTCCAAGTTGAAGTTTTGTTTATCGTCATCCGCTGTTTCAGCATAAAAAACGTGTAGTAAGTTCTCTGTTATTACTGAATGTCTCCTCCATGATTATAATGAGTAATAAAATACAATATTTTCGATATTTCGTCTCAAATCACTGGCATGACTACTTGATAAGTTTCTGTCCGATTTTGCTTTTTGAAATGTGAATATAATTGGCTATATTTGTAAACATTGCTTTCAGAATTAATACTTATATTTCCAAATGGAATATAGACAACAAACGCTCAACTGTTGGCACCTATTGCTTTCCTTTTACCATTTCATTAGTATATCATTATTGATTACGTGTTATTTCAGCTTTGCACTGGACCTTTATATTCACGTAGCAATATTGTTAAAAAATTGTTTTTTTTTAATATTACTACATTAATAATTGAAAATTTAACAGAATTTTGGATAATAAAAAATTATTTTAAAGGGAAAAATAAGATAATTGAAAGTTATTTTAAATTATTGATAAACAGTACTGGCGCTCCATTGCAATTTAAAGTTTTTCATAAAGTTTTAAACTAATGTTCACTTTAAAATGCAGCACATACATATAAAAGCCAGCATTGAACATATCATCTTTAGTTTTATGTTTTTGTTTTACCCTGCGCGTGATAACGACAAAATGGACTTCCCTAAAAACCAAGATGTAAATTTTTCAAATGTTGACAAGTGATTTGATAATAATTTTAATAATTTATTTCTTTTTTTAATTCAGTTTTACGAGAATACTTTGAAAAAGCTGAAGGTGCAAGAAAATCAAGTGGATGCTGATGAGA
>JYDV01000095.1:100987-158455 GCA_001447645.1 Trichinella pseudospiralis | reverse complement strand
TAAATTTCAATTGAACATTAATCAAACAACAATTCCAACATTTCTACAAATGCAAAAACCAGGAAAACAACATGTTATACAGTTTAAATTGAAATCCGTCAAGTTTAATTACACTACAGTAAGACTCAGTGAATAAATTTCAAAAATTAGAATTTTTTAATTTCAAAATTTTTATCATTTATTATATTTTTGTAAATTTGAAACACTCATGAAGGACTAGCGCGAAAACTTGGACTGTGTGATATTAGACGTTGAGATAGAAAAAATTTTTTAGCAATTTTAATATTGAACAAAATGAATGCTCTTGCATTTCTTGAAATTTCAGATTTTGATTAAGAATTTATGAGAAGTTTTTTGCAGAATTTAGGTTATAGATGATTAGCAATCCAACGTATGTTAAAATCTGATTTTAGCTTGCATATGTCATGAACGCTAGTTATTTACCATTGTGTAAATTTCTTTCACTATTTAATTGGAAAATAGTGACAATTTTTAATAGTAATTCGATTTATGAAATTGATTAAGGGTTTTTTGCAATAAAAAATTGCACTCGTTTTTTCGTGCCATATGAATAAATGAATGAAGACAATTTTCATCCAATGAGAGAGAGACTCATCATCCTGACTGCGAAGGCGGTATAAACTGCGCTAATGTGCTGGTTTGGAAAATTCCGGCTTATAATAGTTTCAGATTTATTCATTTTAGGTGTAATTTTCAGTTCACAGGAACTTACTAAAGCAAATTTTATTTGAATTCAGAAAATATATCATAAAAAGAACAAAAATTGAAGGAAGCAACAAAACGGTAAAATATCCTACTAGATTGTTGTTCCTGAAATGCACTGCCAATTTAACTGAAAGTGATGATCAGAAGCACTATTTGAATTATTGTAATAAACATTGTTGGTTTCACAGTGTGCTGGTGTTAGTCGATCACTATATCTACTCGACTGGCGACTCGATGGCTAGTTGTAAATAGAATTTTAATTATTTGATTAGTATGCTTATTGCATATACAAATGATAAATTTTATTTTTTGTATTTTATATGGTTACAGTACTAATATCGAGATGCATTACAAAGTTAGTTTGCATGCATACTGAACGCGACATTAAGAGTTATTCAAAACAAAAAAACAAATAATCAATAGATCAGTGATAATCACATGACTAATGTATATAAGTGATAACCTCAAATTTACACATACTTTGTGCACTCTGAAATAATAGTCTTTTCTTAATGTTTCGAATTTCGACTTTGATATGCTTTCAACTTTTGATCTTTACGTAGTTTATCGGTTATTTATTGTAAAATTATAATAAAGTATTTGATTGTGATTTAAATGTATCGTTGTATTTTTAAAACTCAACATTTGATCAGTAAACGACAATTTCAACCAATGTAAACATTTGATATAGGAGCACTAGTAGTTGGTGATCTTTTGAAGAACTTGAGCCACAGAGTTGGTACTTCTGATTTCAACTGAGGATGAATACCAGCATAAACAATCGGCAGCAATATCCAGTTCAGATCTTGCAAAATAAACAAACTATCCCATATGCCGGCATTGCTGCCATTTAATGAAGAATACCTGATAGCCCATGGTATGATTTGACAAATCAATGTCATGGATAGAATTGCCACTATGCTTTTTGTGATTGACCGTTCACGGTTAAATTTTATAGAAGATAAATCCATGCCACCTGAGCTTTTTTGAAAAATAAGACCAACATAAATAATGCTGTAGGGTAAAAATGTTGATACGCTGAATGCAAGATTAATTTTCAAAAGCCATTCGTAATAACATCTGCTAAAGACATCTTGATACAAGCAAATTGATGGCACGTCCTGTGCATTCTGATTCCAAGCGTCAAGCCAATATATTGACATCTAAAGTTCATTTTAATTATCTCTAACGCACAGTATTCGCAATTATTAAACCGCAAATAATTTTTGTATTGTTTTACAAAAATTTATAACATTTATGAAAAACATACTGTAATCTTTTTGATTTTAACGTACCGTCAAATGAAAGAATATATTGAAATTTTTTCTTTAACAAATTCATTTGTTAATTTATTTAAAGTTTTAATAACTAAAAATATTTAATTTAACTTCATTTATTTATATAGTTTGTTTAAAATTTCATATATAATTAGATAAAAGCATCTATAAGTAATTTTTGTCAGCGATTTTATAAGATAAAATTTTAAGTTTATAAAAAAAATGTAAAAATTCTAAATCGCATTTTAGAATAATAAAACCTTGTTAAAAATTACCTTGGCAATAGTTATTAAAAGGATGATTATCACTATCAGTATAGGTCGATGTTCTTTGAAGACCATGCTATGAAGAGGATATGAATAGAATTTTAAAAGCCTCTCTAAACAAAGCATAAATGTCGAAAGGCTCAATATGTCAAAGGAAATCAAAGACAGTGGTGTTTCCAAAGACGTTGAGATACATATTCTGCTGGTAGTGTTGTGAATTGGGTTGAACGAGTTGAGTACATTGAACTGCCGGAAATTGAATAATATACATGCCAGACCACTAAAAACGCCAGCACAAGCTAAAACTGAATTTACAATTGAAAATTATTTTTTTGTTTTATTACAACATTTTGCTATCAAATATTTATAAAATAATTATTATGTTTATTAGCATGCTTAACCACTAGTGGAAATTGAAAATGTAAACGTAATTTTTTCAACATGCAACTGAATAAAATGATAGCAAACTTTTATTCATGATTGTCTTTTTTACTTATGCATAATGCATCCACAAGAAAAAGCAGCGTGCATTGGAATATAATTCAGATCATTATGTTAAGCAACTAAAATTTCCACAATAAATTTCAAAATATGAAAAAAAGTTATTGAAATGTGATTTTGTGCGTACTCATATATTAATGACCTGACATGAAATAACATGACGGACACTCATTCAACTAACTACTTAATCCACCATGATGAATTATGTAACAGTACTTGTAAGTATCACGCAATAGTATATCAAACAGTTTGAAGACTTCACTAGAAATGAAAAACACTTTAAGCTGCCTTTAATGAAAAGACATTAAGAAGATTAATTGCCATAAACATAACATGTCTTTAAATATCAATTACCTGCACAAAATTCAAATACATCAATTAAGATGTTTATACAGACTAATTAACTGTATTGTAAAAAAATTTTAACATTAATCCTGCAATTATGGAGAACAGATTCATACAGGAAAAATTTCAATAATCATTTAACATAATGTATTTCTATAAAAATTTTACTATTATATGCATTTGAAGATAAGCGTACGGCAATTTACTTTGATAGAAGCTCTTCGTACAAAAATTGTATAGATAAGAAAAAAAATTATCAATCGCTGCTACCAAATACAGCTACTGAGCTTGAATTTTATGAAGCGTAACTAGCAGCTTTGTATAAAAATCATACAAAAATATTTATTATCAAAATTTAAAGCGAAATAGAAAGCGTTCTACCCATCAGCAATGGCATTGGGTGAGTCAAAAAGCTTCAAAATTATTTGTTGGTCATTTATGTATAATCTAATTAAAGGACATTTAATTTCATTTGGTTCTCCTTGTATATTTGTGCGTACTTGTGAATATATAGCAATAAGAAATAACTAGCGGTCGAATAATAAGCTCTGATATCAACATTAATAAACTTAATAATTGCTTCCTAATAATCTAGCACTTTCATTTTCACCATAATGTTTTGCTAAAAATACTTGCATTTTAGAATAACTAATTAAATACGGCATTTAATTTTATATTCACTTTTTTATTTTATGAAAAGCAGTTATATTTTTTCTAAAAAAGAAGATGATTATTACGTAATGCTTTAACTTACTGGAACAGCCTCCATAAACTAAAGTATCACCACAAAACTTTAGAAAACTAGAAAAATTAAAATCAAAAAGCATTTTTGCAAAATATGTGTTGAATAGCATATGAATATCATGATTCTCAATGTAAACATTGGCAAAATCTGATAATTTTAAAATATGATATTTATGAAAAGAAATTATTTTTAATTTAAGAAATAAAGTCATTTTGATATCACAATAATAAACCTTCACAAATTGCACAACAAATTGCTATATAATACAAATGAAATTTTTTCTGTAATACTCTACAATGAAATTCTTTCTATAATTCTCACTATATACTATAATTAAAGCTTAATAATAATAATAATAATAATAACATTATTATTATTCTTTTTATTGTTATTATTTGTTGCTTTTGTGTAAAATACGCATTAATAGACTGCAAAAATTAGTATGGCAAAAACTGTTAAATATATTTTTGTGCTCTTAAATAAAATTAATCTGTAAATGATTGCTTTGCACTTACTCATCAAAAAATAAAACGCTGCTGGTTTTTGAGGTTTTTTCACTACCAAAAATAGTAAAAAAATGTTTAAGCATATGGATAGCAATCCAATTGTGATAAAGGAGACTAGCAAAACATGATTGCGAAAGGTACAAGAATATTCAGACGTGGGATTTTCTCTCAAGTAACAATAAAATCCCATACTGAAAGCGGCCAACACAGTTGGCAAAACTGACCTCGCAGTTTGCTTATATCATCCTTTGTGAAAATGAGACGACTGATCGATTTTTGTGATCACAGTTGTTCTGCATGCTCTTTCCGTTCATGAACGACTTGCATAATTATCTTGTGCAACTAAACAAACGGATCTGCTGCTGAGATTGCTGGCTGATTTGGGCAGAAATTTATCGTCACAAGACTATTGGTAGCAATTGCAATATGCTAAAATCTTGAATTTTATTTAAACTTTAAATTGTTTACCACTGACATTTTTGTAAATCAAATTTACATTAAAATTATTTCAAGAAATGTGTTATTGGAAATTTTTTTTTTAAATCATACATCATAAAAAGGCAATTTCGTTTGATTGATTATCAGATTACTGATATATACATTTAAACTGAAATGAAATAATAAAGTTTTATGCAACGCATTTTGTTCCAATCACTGCAGCATCTGAAACCCAGACTATATGTAAATTCAATTGTGAACTTTTATTTTTCCATGTAAAATAAGAATAGGAAAACGAAGAAAAAAATCAAGTACAATACCAAGCAGATTTATTTATAATTGATTGCCTTCGCATGTGCTTTGAAGCCTAAAAAAATTCAATGCTTCAATACACTTTTGCATTACTTCTTCACCTTCAATTTTTCACAAACTTTTTCTTTAACCAAAAATTAAATAAAAAGATGAAAATCGTAATTTCCAATTTTGTAAAGCAATTCGAAGTTTTTGATTTCTTTCATTTTTCTTGTTGTTGAACACTGCTATTTCAAAATTTATGCATTCCAATAAATTTTCACGCAAAGAAGCAATTATTAATGAAAAATAAAAAAGCTTATTTACAATTCATGCTTTTGAATAGTTTATGACTTTGCAAAATAAAGCTTTTTTCGTGATTGATTTCTGTTTTCTTTTTATTTTTCATTATCAATTTAAAAACATACTCAATTGATAAATGAAATTAAAAAAGAATGTATTAAAAAATATTTTTGCTACATATTAATTATGCATTTAAAAGTTGCAGATATAGGCGAGTTAGGTTGTTTTTAATTTTTGCCTTTTCTTTTTATTTGTGAAAATTGTGCAAGGGTATACACTAAATCAAAATCACACATTGAAAGAAATCTTTGTGGACGATGAAAAAAGAAATTAAATTTTTTTCTTATTTCAATGCTTGTTTCGTGAAACTGACGCTGCGAAATATTGATTTAAATTAAACTGTAAAAGTTTTGACTGTTAACGTGTTTTGAAATAAATTTTGAAGTTTGACCGTTAAGTTGACTTGTTTTGATAAGTTATGCTTATCCATTCATTGCTGATGAAATTGTGATGCATTTGAACACTTGTCTGCTTTGGTGAATAATTATTGCAAATTAATTTCTTATTTTTTAAAGCATTTCCCACTTTTATAAATTAATTAGTTCTATTCTGCACTTTCCAGTAGCTAATGAATTTCCACCACTGCTAGTATTGTTTACTCGATAAAATGCACTTATTCTTTCCCGTTATAAAAATTTCATTATATTTTTTTAAAATAACTAAAAATTATTCATAATTAATAACTGTTCAACATATTTCATGTTGACATTTATTGCAACGTTTCTGAGTAAAAGATTTTGTATGTTGAACGTTACATTCATTAGCGGATTATTCATTTATTTCATCTTCACTATAAAAAATCACATTCAAATATTTGCTATTATATTTTCGTTTTTTGAGCCTAATTATATTAAAAAGAAAAACTTTGTTTTTTATTCATTTAATTTTGATAAGAATTATGAAATACTTTTACAAAATAAAAGCCATATTTAAAATTCTTTTTCAAGCTTAGGTTGTTTACAAGCTGCTTATTGAACTTCAGTAAGCTGTACTTAATTCAACTAATTAATATTGTTCAATAAATATTAATAAAGAGAGAGATGAAAGATTCATTTCTATTTATTCTTGAAAATTTTCAATTATCTACATTTAAATGACTTAATTATGCTATAACTTAATGCTAACAATATTGCATTTACGTTCATATTTTGTGCAACATATTTATGTTAAACTGTTCACTTTTTAAATGTGCAAACATTGAAGTTTGACATATTTTAAATTTTTTATAATTATTGCTTTACATTTACAATTTACTTGTTTATTTTGACGGCCAGAGACAAAATCAGCGCTATACCATCTAATTTACATTACTCTTTTCTTTTTGCTAACTTTCACTACATAGATAATGCAGTATGTTTGTAATTATTAATATATAAAAACAATGTTTAATGATCCAGTTGTCTGCAATTACTACAAGTATCTTTTATTTGATTTATCTTTAGTATAAGATTTAAATTTCAGATAATGGATTATTCAAATTTGATGTAAAACAATCCTTTCGACACTCTCGAAATATGGGTAGGCAATTTATGCGTAAAAGGAAAACATAAACACAACATTATTAAATCATTAAATGAAAAGAAAATTATTTTAAGAAGCTGCCACTAACAATGCTCAACTTAGAGATTATGAAAATGAAACCATGCTGCTTGATCAACTGGCACATTCAATTACAAAATATCAACCATTTTATAATTATTTGTCATTATTTCAGTTGATAGACATGAATTAATAATTTACGCGTAATAATAAAAGCTAATGCTTTCAGCTTGAGCTGGAAGACATTCAAACGGAATTCTGTTGAAAAGTAAATACTTGTTTATTCTATTACGGTATTACCATGTAGTGTTGCTTGTCGAAAACAGGCACTGAATGTTATTCAAAAATTAATTCAAATGT
Source organism: Trichinella pseudospiralis (assembly GCA_001447645.1). NCBI lineage: Eukaryota > Metazoa > Nematoda > Enoplea > Trichinellida > Trichinellidae > Trichinella > Trichinella pseudospiralis. The sequence goes on along the minus strand of JYDV01000095.1, from coordinate 151,098 downwards.
AAACAATTTTTTACTTTATTAACTTCGCAGATCATTTATTTAGTTTATTTTATTTGATTAAAAGAAATTTTTATTATAATCAATTCTACTTGATTTTCTTTTGGTCATAAGGTACTGTATTATTTAAAGAAGAGAATATAAAGAAAAAATGGAAAGACAAGGTTACGATACAGTTGTGCTTATTGATTTGAGATCCAGTATGAATGAACTAGAGTTGTCGGTAATTGAATAAAACCATCTGCTTTTTTTCATTTTTGTGATAATGATTTTGCAGGCGATATGCTCGCAATTTGGTCGTGTAATGTTGTGTGAAATCGTCGACGATTTGCCAAAAATTGGTATTGTCTCTATGGAAAATTCAAAAGAAGCATCTGCATTATTGCAATCCAAAAAAATGCGATCTATTTGTGAATTCTGTGTGCCGTTGTCACAAGTAATTTAAATTGTTAATTTTGTACTATGATATTCCGAAAGCGTGCTTTTGTTTTGCCTAATTTTAGAAGGCTATGAAAAATATATACAGCAGCATATTTGGGGGAATGGATTATAGCAAGTTATGAATTTTTATGATGAACGTAGCGTATGTTTTTTTTACGTTAACATCATTATACATAATTATTTTTTTAATTTGTACATTTTAATTTTGTTTTATGTTCTATTTCAGGAAGGAGGCCAGGTAATCGTTAGTAAGTAATCGGAATTGACTTTGCTCTGATTCTAATGTTACATTAATTTAGAAGTCACTGAAGTTTTGTTGCAGCGTGTGGCTGAATGAAAATGAAATATGTTTAATATTGAATATTAGAATATATGAATATTGATGTAAATGAACATTTAACAATTAAAATATTACTGACAATTAAATTTCATTAGTTGTTTATTTTGAAAATGTTTTGGAAACAAAGCAGAATTGTGCATTTCAATTGTGAACGTTGTTCAAAAATCTATTTAACATAAAGAAAATGCATTTGAAATTCAATTTGCAAAGTGTTAACAGAATTTACATTTATATACAACTTTATAATATAACGTCGAGTTAGGAAATGATAATTCTTATCAGTATGGGCAATCAATTATGTTTTATCACGTCACGCGGGTGGTGAAGCAATGATAACAGTCAGTGTCTTTAGTCAACTTGTTCTTCCATGCTTAATGACTGTATTGCTTGAAATCATATTGAAAAAATTTACTGCGTTCTTCACATAATTTCGCATAATGTTAAAACTTTAATTTGAAAAAAAGAAATTCAACAAATAAAACTGTAATTTATCAATTCTTTTTAAATATGAATAAGGTGTGGAAGTTAATTTTTCTTTTACATACTTTTATGTCAATCAATTAAATTAATTAACCATTCCTATGTTCCATTCGATTGTTAAATAATGATAATTTCAAATGTATATATGAAAATGAAATACGTTATTCTACTGTGAGTTATGGAAATTTTTTAGTTAATAAAAGTTTCAAATTATCAATTTAAATCAATAAAATTTTGAACAGTTTATCAAAAGTGCTCTTCACATCACTTGTTATGAAACACGGTAAAGTTTTACTGTCAATTAAACATAGAATAAATTAGAATTGAAAATTTTTTGCTCAACATATTTGTCATTCTTATCTAAGTGTTATATGTGTTCTATGTTCTATATATATGTATGTACATATAAGTTGTTCTATGTGTTCATGAAATAATTTTTAAATAATAAAATTTTCTAACAACTATTAATTAAAATAAACTGTCCAAAATGTGATTTACAGATAATATTTTTCCATATGAACTTCTTTTCATTTTTCACTTACTGTACCTGATGACAGTATAGGTTAGATTTTCAAGGTTAGATATGTTAAATTGATTTGAGGAATTGTCAGTTTTGTAAGTTTCGGCGCTTTTAATCGCATGTTTGTAAATTTAACTTCAAATTATCATGATTAATAAATTTACAGTTTGATTGTATTATGAAGGGATATAATTTTAATTTGATCATTTACGAAAAGAAGAAACGGTTCGTTTTGATCATTGTTGCACCGTTTTTAGCATTTTTGCTTGTCTGTCCCTTGTTTCTTACCGTATTGTATTCTTGTTACATTTGATGCATGTCAACATTTGCCGTGATTTATCGCGTGAGCACAAGTTTGTACAATTGTTCAATTTTGTTCAAATGACATTGATTGAAGTCAGTTGAAAAGTTCGCTTTATTAATTAATCATTACTGTAGGTCAAATTTTTTCCGTGATTACGCCGTGAAGCGTAAATAAATGTCACCTTTTCAGCTTGCTTTATTTTGCCCCCCAGGCTTGTCTGTTGTGAGACTGTTTGCATTTCGGGCATTCTGTTGAACGATTTATTTAACAACCGACACCAAGTGGAGGGTTCGTCTTTGGGAGAACGCCTGTGTTGTCGTCAGTCGCGATCGCTTGCTTGTTAATTTTGTTCCATTGCAGAAGCATGCTTGCCGGCAAAACTGTCTTCATCACCGGCGCCAGTAGGGGAATTGGAAAAGCGATCGCGTTGAAAGTTGCTCAAGACGGCGCCAATGTGGTCGTCGCCGCCAAGACTGACAGCTCACATCCAAAACTCGAAGGCACCGTTCACAGTGCGGTGGAGGAAAGTATGCGGCTTGTGTGGTATTCAAGTATTCAGGTTGGTTCTTCAGTTTTTTTTTTTGGTATTTTCAGTTAACAAAGCCGGTGGCCAGGGCTTGGCTTGTTTGGTCGACGTGAGAAAAGACGAGTCGGTTGAAAATGCAGTCGAAACTGCGGTGAAAGTATTCGGTGGAATTGACATTTTGGTTAACAACGCCTCTGCTATCAGTTTGACCGGCACTCAAGAAACAAGCATGAAACTTTTCGATTTGATGAATCAAATCAATTGTCGAGGCACATTCTTGGCGTAATTTTTCAGTGTTTTCTATTTGTTGTTTATTCATTTCACTTATTTCGCAGATCTAAAGCGTGCATTCCATATTTGAAACAGTCGAAAAATGCGCATATTTTGAACATCAGTCCTCCATTGAATATGAAACCGATTTGGTTTAAAAATCACGTCGGTAGAATTTGTCTTACTGTATTGATTGTCACTTTATTTAATTTTTTTTCTTTCTTTTTTCAAACATTCTCCCAGCATATACAATGGCGAAATATTCCATGTCGATGTGTGTTCTTGGCATGTCAGAAGAGTTGAAACCGTTGAACATTGCCGTTAATGCGCTCTGGCCTCGGACGGGTAATTATTATAATTGCACTTTGGTCTGTCTATGTTGTGTTAATTTTTGATTTTTGTTCCTGTTCAGCTATTTGGACAGCAGCGATGAAAATGCTAGCAGGCGGTGATGAAATTGCGAAACGATGTCGCAAAGTGGATATTGTGGCCGATGCTGCTCATGCGATTTTAACGCGTGATTGTCGAAATTTCACCGGCAACTTTTGCATTGACGAACAAGTGTTGCGCGAAGCTGGCGTCACTGACTTCAACCAATACAGTATGGTACCAGGTATTTATTTTGTTTATTTCATTATTTGCCCCTGACACGGCTGCTTTTTGAAGTAAAACTGCTCTATTTCAGGGAATGAATTATTATTCGACTTGTTTCTTGATGAATCGGCAAACAACATCGCCATTGATCAAATAAATAATCGAGAAAGCAGCAATGCGTCCACAGACGAGTCGACAGATCGTGTATCTCAGATTTTTACACACTTCCGCAAGCACATAACCAGTGAACTGATCGACAAGACTAAAGGAACTTATGTGTTCAATATTGCTGGTAGATACTTTTTTGTTTTTTTTTCCGTTTGTTCAATTGTCAGAATTTCTTTTTTATTTTTTGCTTTCAACAACAGGCGCCGAACCATCAGTATGGCATATCGATCTCAAGTCGGGCAAAGGAAGCTGTGGACCTGGCGAACCTGCAAATGGAAGTAATGTAGACGTTTGGTTCAATATGAGCAGTGGTGCTTTTGTGTCAATGTTCACTGGTCAGTTGAAGCCAACCGTCGCATTCATGTCCGGAAAGATGAAAGTGAAGGGCAACATGGGACTGGCGTTCAAACTTGAAAAAGTGATGAATCAAATACCAAAACAAAGTTGAAATTACAATTGCACGTGACTGTTTTATTACTACAGTAAGCATGTGCAATGACGAAATAAAAGTTATGTTTCATTTTGTAAAAATTGATTTCTATTTCAATTTTTTTCAAAATAGCCGTCTTGATTCATCCAAGTGAAAGCATATCAAAAGTCAACATTTTCAACGAAACAGCAAAAAAAGCTTTCTTCTATTTATTTTAATATTAAAATAAATAATTTCAAATTTTAACTTAGTACGCAAGCTATGATGCGTTATCTATGTGATTTCAGTTTTGTCATCGGTGCATTTTTGTTACATTAAAAAAAACTGTTCAAACATATATGAAATAAGAAAAAATATCTGAAATAAAATTATTTTTAGTTATATATATTGTCATGTAAAAGCTTACTATTGTTGAATAAAATTATTATAATGAAATAACAGAAATAAAAAATGAATTTACATGATTATCTATTACTGTACTTACCGTAATGTTCATAAAATGCCCAACCTTGTTTAAGTAATCTGGTGACCTTGAAGAGTAATTTTATTAAATTTAATGCTAAATTTGTAATTCTTTAAAAGATAACTTCATTATAGAATTCGAATAGCCATTTGCTGTTAATTCGGTTTATATTGCTTTTTCTTTGATATTCTTTATTTTTTATAATCTCAAAAAGCAAATTATTCGCAGTAAATTTTTAAAATGCAATTGTACAATATTTTTTTGCTGTTTAAATCTATATAATAAGCTTAAAAGTAAAATAGTCAATATGAAATTACCTACTTAATACAAAACTACAGTCCTTTTTACATCAAAATGTTTTATTTTAGTATTTTTTAATCGATGTTCGGTTGTAGTTTTTAGTTCTTATAGTACGTGTATTTGTATTTAATGAAGCATACGAAGCAAACTGCTCTTGAAGATCACTTTGACTTTTGATGTACAATTTGATTTCGTTTCAGAAGTTATCATTCTACCTTGCGAAAAAGTGGAATTGTGAATTTCAAACATTTTATCAGTAAAATATGATGGAAGTAGACAGTGATGAAGCAGAGTTGTCCTATGTTGAAAGTGTCTTCGAACGTAGTAGAGCAAGTACGATTCTGAAGCAGCAGACTTTGGGTTCTTTTCCTTTTGTAACATTTTTTGTTGACAATGCATTTTTAGTATTACGAAATAGTTTTTTGAAATTAAACGAAGACAGTGAAACTGACACGTCAATGTTGAAGTACACATCACAGCATGTCCTTTCTTTGTCTGTAATTATTTTTTTTTACATGTTATAAGTTTTATTTGGTTGTTGTTAATGTTTATTTAGTTGTGATTTTTCATATTTCAGAATGTTTCCAGTGTGGAACAAGATTTAGCAAATAGTTTGTCTGCATTTGATGTTTCGTTTCCGAAAAAAAGAAAACCCGATATTAAGTTTGTCGAAGATGGTTTGCACGGTAATGAAAATATTTTATCAAGCAATTTACAAATCAGCATTTGATTAAAAGATTCATTATCAAATGGTTAAAACTTTTGTTGTTGTTGTTGTTGTTGTTCATAGATTTTGCTTTCAACATTTTGCTATCATCATCTTGTTGTGTGATTTTAGAACTTGAATCCATTTATCCAAGTTTCTTGAACGCATATCGATGTAACCTTGAAAAGCAAGATATTTCAGAATTGATGAGTCAATATGAAAATGTATATAATTGAAGAAATGACGTTTGTTAATCATACTCTGTGGTAATAGTTTTATTGTTTTAGTTTTGCGACATCAGATTGAAATACTTGTTAAACATGCAAACATCAATGGATTCTGTCGAATTCAGGTAGATTTATTTGATTAATTGTTTTTTCTGTGTCAAGTTTCACAGATTGCTTTCAGTTCTTCAACAGTGGCTAGTTTGATCAAACTGTTCAAAGCTGAAAAAAGCTTTTGGCGACTTTTACGTATTTTTGCCAGAGATCGATTTTCAAACGACAGCAGTTTTGAAGATGGAAGAGATATTTTAGAAAAAGTATTTTTTTTTTTGTTAATTTCTCGTTTCAAAATTGTTTTTCATTGTGATTGTGAATGAAATTTTCAAATAATATTTATAGATCACTGCCAATTCCAGTGATGCTGATAAATGGAACTTTTTGTTGAAAAATGATAGAACTTTTCGCGAGATGAGGGTTTCAATTAAGATATTTTTTGTAAAAATTTTCATTTCAAAATTTTAATTCAATTGATTTGCAGCTCATCATGGAATGCTGTGAACAGAATGCTGCCATGTGGCTTGAAGAATGCAGTCTTCCTGAAAATTCGCATTCAACAACTCTTTGGTTGGTTGAATAATTTAGATTTTGAATTGTATTATTTTGTTATTATTTTTTTTGTTTTGCATCTTGCTTGCTCACAGGTCGGCAACGTTTCGATCCCTGTGCGACAGTGGCGGCAGCAGCAGGTTGAAACGCTCCACTATAACAGAAATGGATCCAGATGCACCATTTCGACAAAATCGACCGCTGTATCCAGAAGATGAAGTAACAATTTATAATTAATAATTGTTTTTTTTTTTTTGAATTGAATGATATGAATTATGAGAATGAACTGTTTTTTTTCAAAATTATTTCAGAATGGACAAGAACGTTTTTATTTGTGGATTTTTCGATACATTCGTGCCGGTTGTATAAACAGCGTAAGTCAAACAGTGTTGATTTATATTTTCATCAAATAAAAAAAGATTAATAATAATTAAAATTAGCAAATTTGCATTTGTTTGTTATACAGGCGGTTGATCTGTGTTCTGAATATGGAATGCATTGGCTGGCTGTAAGTTTGCTTGGCGCCGTGCCAGACTCGGGCAGTCATTTTGTACAGTCAACCGGCAGGGCACGTGTACCATTGCTTCGACGTACTGGCAGCCGTAAGCTGTGGAAACAGACGTGCTGGTCGTTGGTTGTCGAAGTGAGAAAAAAAATGCTAATTGAAGCGCGTTATATAAATTCAGTGATTGGTCAGGAGAGAAATTTAAATTTTCAGCGTTCTATGCCACCAATGGAACGGGCCATATACGGTGCCGTGTCGGGACATTTGCCTTCAACTCTGCACGGCTGTCGTACGTGGGAAGATTATCTGTGGGCGTGTGCGTGCAGTCGCAGCGAGGATCGATTCAGCAAATTGACCGACTGGTTGGACAATGGGAACGTTGTCACGTCGGCAGATTTGCATAATGAAAGCAGAGAAATTGACATTGCATTGTTTCGTGAAATGTTCAACGACGTCAATTCAATTGCAAATCAAGTGCGAGGGAGATGGAGATCTTCTTTTTTTTTTCTTCTTCTTCTTCTTCTTCTTTTTTAATTTTATATAATAATTAATATTTAGAGACAAGAAACTGACGATGAATTCCGAGCATTTTCGGCTCTTATTCGTGATTTCATTTTACAAGAATACGAAAGCGTGGTTGAACACGGCTTGTTGGCAGTTGAATTGGTCAGTTCGGATGTGACGGTGAAGGATCAATTTTGCCGCTTTCTGTGCCATGTTGTTTTGGCAATGCGTCATTTGAAATTGATCGATAACGAAGTTGGTGCATTGTTTCACTTTCATATGGAACCAATTATTAATTTTATGATGAGTTTTTTTTCCTTTATTTTCATTTTCTTCCAGTCTGAACAATTTCAAACTATTGTGGAGCATTATTTGGAAGTGTTGTCGAAGAACAGACGCCATTTGCTTTTGCAGCCATTTTACGTTGGTCAACTGTCTTTGTCAAAGAAGAGTCGAGTTTATGCGAAAATTTTGCAAGGTCTGCTTTTTTCTTTTTGTCCATTTCTATCTTTTACCATTGTCGATCACACCGAGAGGAAGAAGGAAGAAGCTTGTGGGGATGGTTTTGCATGAAAATTTCACTTCAGATGTCACGGAAGCAGATGAACGTTATGCATGCTTGAATTATGGCGAAACCGCTGGTATAGACATGCCAGAGACGTTGGGATTGCTTTTGCACGGGATAATTGGCCGAAGAGCACCACCAGCATCGGCTATGATGCCTGTGGGGGAACGATTGGCGCAAGGCGAATTCTATCCGGATGATTCGAACTATTGGATTGTATCACAGGTTCTCAGTTTTGCAGTTTCATTGAAAACACAACAACAACAGAATTTAATTTAAGGAAGACTGTTCAATAATGGAAGCATTGAAATGGTTTCTGATTGACGAAAATTACGCTGCTGCTGCTGTAACACATATTCTATATGTTGTTCGACATTTTATATGTAAATTATTATTTGTTCTGTTCATTGATCTGGGTTGATTTCTTGGTTATGTTTGTTCATTGCAAATTGCAGTGCAAGAAAAATTTGCCTCGGCCAAGAAAGCGTTGTCTCTGCTGAATACAGAAGTGATCGAAAGGGCTAAAGTGCAAATTTGTTTGGAAGATGTTCCACTGGTTCAACAGCACTTGGAAGCGGTGGATGAAATACAGGATTGGCAAGAATATTTTGTGAGTTGAATTTAAAACTTTTTGATATTATTACATATTGTGTTAAAAAAAATAACCAAATGCCAACACATTATAAAGAACAATTATTTAATGATTTTGAAAGATAAAATTAAATTTTAATCACAATTGATGAAAATTTTTACTCGATGCTTAGTACGTTTATAAATTATTATTGTTCTTCTTTTTTTTTTTTTTTTTGGAAATTTATTTTACAGATGGCTCACGGACACTTTGAAACATGGTCTGAGTGTTATCATCTGGTGAAACCAGCAGAGATGTCAGATACTTCTGAAAGTGCATCTTATCCAGAAGAATTTCAATTTATGCAACGAAGGAAACTGCAAAAAATGAGAAGCAGAGATTGGACGTTGAGCTTGCAGTCGCACACTGATGTTTGTGGAAGATGAACAAAATTTCAACTTTTTTTTCTCTACTGTCAGTTTCTTTTTCTAGATGGCTGTGTACAGTATGCGGAAGGTTTTGGATCGTCGAAATTATAGCAAAGATTGGCTATTTTGTCAGTGCAGAAAAGAAGATCCAGAAGTGTACCAACAAATACAGGCGGTGCGAAATATTTGCCTTCCGCGTATGTGTTATATGATGCTTTACATTTTACGAGCTACTGAGAATCACCAAAAAGTTCTCGACTTGACCACAATCATTGCTGACAACGCAGATGCTCTGTGCGAGGTGAACAGTTGTTGTAGATTGTGAAATTTTTTTAAAACAAAAAATCCACACTTTTTTTGCAGGCTTTTGACCGATCGTTGCTTCAGCATTTATTAACCGAATTGACAGAAAGTTGCTTGGAAAATTTAGTTGAAGGTTTTGACGCTTTTGGTTATCCAGTTCCAAGATATTATGAATGAATTGATGTGATTTGATTGAGTATCTCTTTGAAAATGTCGTAGATTTTTCATCTATTTTTTTGTTTGAAGTAAATGTACTGTAGTTGAGAAATGATTGTTAATCTTCTATTTATTTTTGTTTTATCAAGCTTATATATATATATATATATATATATATGTGTGTGTGTGTGTGTGTGTGTGGGTGGGTGAGTAGGTGTGTATTTTATTTCAATATAGTTTGTTCGTAATTGATACATTTTTGTCTATTCAGAAATGCATGGCAAGATTTTTTGATCGACATTTTCAAAAGTACATCTCGAATTGGTTTTCGCATGTGACATTCAGGTATTATTGTATGGAAGCGAACGACTCGCCACAGACTGGCACTCAACTGTTGCCCAAGCGTTCAAAAGTCAATTTTGCTTCTTTAACTGAAGAGCAGAAAGTGAGAATTCAGGAATTGAACGAAGGTGATCCGGCATATTGGCAACACTGGCGATTGATGAAGCGTTTTTCCATAAGTCGTCGAACGTTACTCAGGGTACTGAAGCACGAATGCCAGGATGAAGTGAAACTGTCGCACAATGCCAACAACAATAAAATTCAAATCAACAATACTGCGGATGAAGGCAACCTGCAGCCCACTTGGCCAGTTGAAATAACCGATCAAGATGGACCGTTTATGACAATTTACAAAGAGCATAAAAATTTTGTTCATAAATTGAAATCCGATTTATGACTCTATTTCACATTTAAGTTTACATTAATTTTGAATGCGAAAATGAAAGAAAAGTAAAAATTTTCGTTCGTAAATAGTGCTTTGCTTTTCAGAGTTTTTATTTAAACGTGCATGATCAATCACACTGTAATTCACACGGCGGTGTGTAATGGCAATGTGAACATGATTTGATCACAGTTACTGTGAATAAATATGACTTTCAATTTAAATAGATAATTATATCGAAACGATGAAAAGATAAATTGACAAACAAAAAAAAAGGTTGAACAATGTGCAGTTGTATGATGAATGTGCAAAATTCACTACATTTCATTTGTCAGAAAGGAAAATGTCGATATAGTCGTATCAGAGCAGATTTTTTATTCAATTTATAAAATTTTTTTTATAAGAAATAAATAATACAGTTTGAATAACAAGTTGTAAAATAAATCCAATGAAAGTTTTCAAAAGTACCGTATGTGCGTGAATACTTACTTGATTTTTACATTAACCAGTTTTACAGTAATCAATTGTAATTTTTAAAAAATGTTCAAAGTTGATAATTTTTTGAGTGAAATTTTGAGCTGTTACGTGAAGAAGAGTATAAGCAAAGTTGAATGCATGCAAAAGTTGAACAAACTTACCGGTGATTGTGTCGACAAAAATGTAAAAATGAAATGTTCAGAACTTATAGTTCATAACGACACAGTGAGTTGATGAAATTTACAAACGATGCAGTTGATCAATGTGGAACTGTTTTTTTATTTAGTTGTCAATTTTGGAAAATCTGCATCCACACGTGTTGCATCAGATTTCTGTTCTGTTTGCCATTGTCTGCCCAATTGTTGACTGTCAGGTAAGAGATACGTTTTGTTCATAAAATTTTTTAACATTACTTTAAAAAAACAAATTTGTAAACAATTTATGATAAAATATTGCTGATGGAATGGTTTAGAAATTTGTTCACAGTTGTAAAGTTTGTTTGTTAAAGTAATCTCTACGTTGATTTGATTTTTCAAATTTTGCACAGTACAGTTGTACTTTTTTCGCAGTTTGAATACAGCAGGCTAGGCAGTATGATGTTCCAATTTTGCTTGTTCGTGATTGGTCAGTTGTATTTTTTTTAAATGAGTATTATCACGACAGTAATGATATCATTATGCAAGACAGTTGTAATTTTGAAGCGAGAGATTTGTTGAATCAACTGAATGGTTGGTGGTGGTGTTGACGTTTGTTTGTTTTTTTTTTGTGTTCAGCTTGAGAAATTGTTTTCGGCAGTTCAGGATCCGGGTGTTCTGTTTCGAATAATTTATCGCAAAATTTGCACCTTCCATCCATCGTCCGCTCTGAACGCCCACTTTCGAGTGAAACGCCACTGCAGGGCGGCGGCTTTAGTCCAGTTGCGAGGGTCGGTGATCGCGATGACCAGGGCGTTGGTTGGGGACGGTGGAGATTTTCAGCGCAACATTGATGCCAAGATCCGGTGCTTGCAAACGCTGGCTCTTCTGTTTGAAATGCAAAACGATGCCGACATGCTTCCACCGGACGACTGGAGTCGACTCGAGTGCAGTTTGGTGTATTTTCTGAAGCATGACGACGATTTGGTTGTCAATTTAGCGTTGGAAAATTTGTTCACACTCTTGTCCAAGATTGTGGTCGAGTGTTGTTGCGGCAACAGGTCGGGCGTGGCGGATTTCGACCACGAGCTGCTGTTGAGTGAACTACGAACTGCTGCCATTGGTCGTCTGCAGTCCAAGGCCACGGCTGGACGTTGTCGTTGGTTCGGCGGAGTCTTGAAGGACCAATTGGACGGTGACCATTGCTGCGACACGACCGCGATGCGATTTTTCATCCTCTGCTCAATGATAGTGACAATCGTGGGAAAGTTGAAGCAAGGTGGGAAAAAATTTACTCGTCAACAAACAACAAGCAAAACATAGCAAAAATAAATATCCGTTAGTGAAATTTTCAGAAGTGACGTCACTGCCACATCCTTGTTGTTGTTCGGATTGGATTGGTGATTTGGTTATGCAAGTTTGCAAGAACAGATCTATTGTAAGCTTGTTTGCGGAAAATGACGATCAACTGGCCCTGCTTCTTCTCTGTTGTTCTTTGTTGTACAGGTATTTTGTGGTTGTCTTTGTTTCACTTTGCTTTGCTCATCCGACGCAGGTTTAGCTTGAATTGTACAACAGAATGCTTGTTTCCTTGTTCGTTGTGGTTCGAATTTTTCCAATCGATGAATTGGAATGCCAGTGCTGTTCTGTCTGTGATTTTCGATACCAGCGTCTCGTTTTTGCTCTCTTTCGTGACGTTCTTGAAATTGTTGAATCGTGAATGGAACAAGCTCAGTTCAGTGTGCTTCACTTTTACCCAAATTGAACGGTCGGATGTGGCTGACAAACAGCACAATATATCCGCTGTTGAAGAAGGCTCGTTCACTGCCGTCACGATTGGAGAAGTGAAACAGGGGCGTTGTCAACGTCGACAATACAAAATCAGACCTCTGCCGACCGTTGCCGACGTCACCACAACGCCGGTCAAAGTGGTCAGCGGAACTTGTCAGTCGACGATGTATTCAAAATTTGCCCCCATGCTGGGGCAGATGAGAGAACAGCTTGCCAATGGACAACACTGCACAACTTACAAATCTTGCACGCTGCTGATCGTTCAGATTTTGAAAAAAATGCATCCCCATTCATAGTTGTCTCTACATCCGAAGTTGTTGTCACGCTAGCGTTTTATTATTTTTTTTATTTATTTTTTTTCTTTTGCTTTTCAGCCCTGGCACATTAAACATTAACCAACATTGAACATTATTGTGCAGCGTGTTCGACCGGAAATTCATTGCCAATACTGCCGATCGGCTCATCAATTATGTAAATTGAACTAATTGTAATTGACAAAATGTAAAATGCGTTCACTTCAATCGAAGTCATCGTTGAATTGTATTCATTCGTCTTCAATTTAATAATAATAATTATTTTTTTATCATGTAACTTTGTACATTTTTATCAACGTCGTTCAACTGTGAAAATTCACCAATCCACTCCCACCCGTTTCATGTCAGATGGGAAATGAATTTTGTTTTTTTTTCTCTTCATCCAATGCAAATTAAGTGAACAACAATGCTCTTGGTCATTGATCATTATTCTGCGTGGTGTGTATATTTTCGAGTTCAATCATAAATGATTCGGTACTATTTATGGAAATGGTGCTTTTATTGAAACGTTAAATGCCAAGTGAAGTTCAACACTGCCAGCCAGCAATTGATATTTAATTATGAATAAGTTTTACAATTGTCAGTGCAGTGTTTGTTGAACAAGCTTACTGTTAGTTACAATTGAATTTAATTGAAAATTTTGTAGTAATTTTGTGAAAATTTATCAACGTCGATGCAATTGATCAGACAGTTTTCCACAATTTGAATATTGTTCAAGCTGTTTTATTTATTTATTTATTTATTTTTTTGGATAGCCGAGCTGTTTGGCGTGCTCGTTAATTGTAGTAGCAATTAACGTTGCTCAAGTGACGCGATTCCAATGCGTGCAAATTTTCAGTTTGCAAATAAATAACGGTCAAGCGCTATTTTTCTTGATCACTGATTTATGCAATTTATTTTGCATTAGTTTCATCAATGAAGTTGTCGTACTGGAGGGGAAATTTTTAATTTGAAATAATAAATACAACCCGTATTTGCGTGCAATGTAGAAAGTAAAAACGTAAGGCCGCGCAGAGTTTGTGAAGGGAAATAAACGTTGATGGAGCTGGAACGGTTCAGCGGTATTTTGGTTCAGGATAAAGTTTTGCTATTGCAATTGTTGGGTGGCTGTTGAGGAGAACTGAGAGGCGGTGCTGGTTTTCAATTTTCCAAAAATTCTTGCCGCTTCCAGACGTAACTCTGGCTGCACACAGATCAACACCACCGGATAGAAGGACATTCCAATTCCACGTGGCCATATTGTGACACTGATCAACGGCTTCCACAGACTTTCGCTCCAAGTGGATAAAGCGAGCAAGAAAAATGGTACCACTTGTAACAGGAACGTCGACAACAGCAACGACGACAGTCTCTTGGTCACCACCACCTGACGACGCAGTTGTATATCCGCCACGGCGCCGATGGAATTTCGGGTTTTCCGCTTTATCAGAGCAAACGTGACCATGTAGAGCAGTACAGTTGCCAGTCCAATGCAGGCGTTCAAAGTGTAATGGATGTCGTAGAACAATCTACCCAGAACTTCGTTGCCAAAGCAGGACGATCGGACGTATTGGTCACCTTCCACTTTGACAACGTAGAACGAAATGGCCACGGTGAAGACGGCCAACGACAATATTGTGGCGGTGCCGACTTTTCTCGTCACGGCACTGGTCGCCTGGATCGACTGGTACGGTTTGTAGATGGACAAGAACCGTTCTGAGCAGAGGAAGAAAATGCTCACTGTTCCAACGGTTTCGCCGACGAAAAATGGCATCAAATTCACCCCTTGCAAGAGGCACTGGAACCGAGTCATCAATCTGACCTCGGAATGGATTGCAATCAGTCGACGGAAAAAGCCGACAAGATCTGCAAAACCGTTCACCACGCTGCCCCATGCAAATGCTGGAAAAAAAATTTTTTTTTTTTAAAAATAAAATCAAAACTACATGTTTCAACGGCAAAAATATGGACTCTTTTGCAACACAATTGTCATCGAACAAGCTTGTCAAAAGTTGTAGTTGTCGTGCTGAGTGGAAAAAATTTTGAAATGCAAATTCGAATGTGAAAGACAATTATTTTACAAACATAACTTTTCCTAATAGCAACTGAATAACTGGTTGAAATTATTATTATTATTATTTCTTTTTCAATTTTATAATGCAATCATTGTTGTCATGATAAATCTATGATTAACCATTTATCGTTTACAAAAAATGAACAATTCTCATTAGCAGTAGCAGTTTACAGAAAATTCAATTTTTGCCATCGCATGTTGTGTTTGTGTGTGTGTGTGTGTGTGTGTGTGGATAATTAAAGTTGATTAAGTTTTAATTATTACTCAGTTATGCCTTCTGGCTGTTGAGCTTGAATGCATTTCACACGATAGGTTGAATACAGCTACTTTTATAAAGTCGGTGAATGGAGGTAGTGATGTTTGTGACTACTAGCCACAGATACGCTTCAACTTGGACATAATTCACATATCCTAGAGACACACACGTGCATACAGACTGTAAAGTAAATTAAAAATTGTTCCGCGTTAGCCGAGTAGAGCTTATTTTTAAAAAAAAGAAATAAATAGAAGCATATTTAATTATTTACATATTATTTACAATTTATTAATAATGTCAAAATGGCATTAATTTTTAAATTTTAACAGCCAAACAAAACAGAGATAGATTCGTTACAAACAAACAAAAGGCGAAGGTTTCATCAGCCTGCATCATTCTTCTACAACAATACTGTCTAATTGATATTGCTTATGTACAAAAAAATGAAGGATGAGTTGTGCTATTATTAGTTTTTTTAAATAATATTTATTAATACATTTCGGGAAAATCTGTTTTAAAATTAATGCAATTCATGGCAATTCTATTTGTTAATCCATTTTTATCAAATCATCACGTACTGATCCAGTTCATTAAGAAATATCAAAAGAGTAGCACAACAGCATTTGTTGGTAATGTTTTAAATGAAATTTTTAATGCTTTCATTTATTCTTATTAGCTCATTACATTATACTATTAGAAAGTAAAACTTTTAAAATTACATCTGACAAGTTATGCAATAAATAATTTTAATTTTGTAGTAGATTTATTTTTCTAACAACGACGATTCAGTAAGAAGAACTTATGCATTTTAAATGTGCACTGGTTTCAGAAAGTAATAAATAATCTTTCCAGACAAACTTTTAAAAGAATCCTGCATTTGCTTACATTCTATGCATTTAAAATAAATGCTTACTTAAAATTTCACTAATAATAAAATAGAAACAAAGAGTAGGGGAGTCGTTTTACTTTTGTTCCATTATTAACTCATAAATATTGCCAATTTTATTTAACAATGATAAATTATCAAGAAGGTTTTGGAATTTTTTCAAAATACATTTCAAAATCATTATTTACTGATGTTTTCCTTTCTTCTGATTATGAATTATTCGAAAAAATTTGGCAACATTTAGAAAACTAATATTTTAATAATAATAATAATAATAATTATTATTATTATTATTATTAATTCCAATTCAATAAATTGAATTTGAAAAAATAAAATTTCCAAATCAATTAATTTTTCACTGTGAATTTTATCACTTGATGTTCGATGAAAAGTCTATTAGAATAAATTAAAGAAAAACAGCTTTAACGAAATTAAACTTTGTCATTCAGTTTAGTTTAGTTTAGTTTAGTTCAGTTCAGATCAGATCAGATCAGTGTATACAATGTGTATTGTATTGTATTTTGATTATAAATTAGAATAGAAAAGAAGAAATCCTGATACAGATGAATGAGGAGCAATTTTTATTACTTCTATTACTGAACATTGCCTTTATGCAGGTAATATCAGTGTATTCGTTGTACATTAAGAAATTGTATTATCTAAAATAGAAATATCATATCAGGAAAGAATTGTTCTATAAACTTCAGCTGTACAGTTCTATAAACTTTAGAATATTTTATTGATAATTTCATAATTCAATTTTGAATTATACGTTTATAAAGCGTCAAATTTTTTAATTTTTTTCAATAAGCAGGAAACAATTATCCAAAATAAAGCACATGAATTATGCTTCATTATATTTATCTAGTTAGCGTTTCAAAAATGAACCCTTTATAATATGTTTCATAATTAAATGTTCATTTTTTAAATGCTGCGTGCGTCAAAGCTTTCATATTGTATCATGTTATTTTATGCTATTTAACTTTTGGTATTGAATTTGCTGCTTTGGGCATCCATAATTAATTAAATATGCAACATCCAAAAGATATGTTATGTTTTATTGTATACTGTGTGTGTGTGTGTGTGTGTGTGTGTGTGTGTGTGTGTGTGTGATTGTTGTTCGTGTGAAAATGTGAATTTTTACAATTGTATTTTTCATTATTAGGCTGAAAAATAGCACTAGTTTGAAAGAATTGAATTCAAATTTTATTTTCATGAGTGAATTATTAGCTCCAGTGATTCTTTTACAACATGTAGAGTTTCCTGCATAACTTTAGTATGGAGAAATGTTTGAAATATTTATCAGCATTTCAATCCGATATATATGGTCTAAAGTTTAGAATAATGCTTGCAAATTAAGGAGTTGTTTGTAATTTTTAAATATTATATATACTTTAAAGAAAGCATGAAAAGAATGTATGAATTTCTTTAAGCAGATCAGTATAGTTTGTTTTTAAAAGATAGCATTTCATAGTTTGTAAAAATTGTAAATTCAATGTTTACCTTGTAAGAAGAAGAAATTTTTTCTCTCTTTCAATCTGTACAGAAGAAACAGAAATATCGCATTGGTAAGGACAGCTACTAATCCAACAATAAACAATGAGACCATGCGGAATGATACCGTTTCTTTCTGTATTGGGGCAGTCATGGCTGTCACGTTGTCCACTTCTAGAATTAGAATAGTAAAATTTTTCTACATCTATATCTATACATATATATATATATATATATATATATATATATATATATTACAATCCAGTTGTAGCATGCGGCTTACCCATTTAAAATGTTTCACTTTTTATACAGTTTCAGTGCTAATGCATGACTTTTTTCTCTCTATCTCTCTCTCTCTCTCTCTCTCTCTCTCTCACTCACTCTCTTTCTCTCTTTCTGTGTGTGTATGTGTGTGTATGTGGAAAATGATTCAAAGCCAATAATAAATTTAGCACTTCATTTGCAAGATGATGCGAATGTGAAGAAAGGTTTTGCCTAAGTAGTTAATATATGGCCATCTCTTAATTCAGTAAGCTCCAAATTGTTAATTAGTTCTGTCTGCGGAAAGACCACTTTGCAGTCCTTGTGAACAGTGCCTTTGATGTCGATCTATAAGTTATCCATTCCATCCTTGGACAAATTCTTTGTTCAGCAAATAGGCCTAACCGTTTGCTATTGGCAAAATGAAGGCAATTGTGCTTGGCTATTTGCAATCACTCATCTATGTTATATGGCTTATTATTGATTAACGGTAGTTCCAGGTTCCAACGAGCTTCACTTTCATTAGAACAGCAAAATCAATATTTAAAAAAGACCAACTATTTAAAACCGACTTTTAGCATTTGATTGATAATGCATGATTTATCTCAATTAAAGCACTTTTTTGTCAGTGTTTTCTCAAACGACGTTTAGAAATAATTTCATGAAAATAACAATACCAGCAAAAATGATTGAACTCTAACTAGAAGTAAAAGAGATGTACAAACGATTGATTAACATGAATTAATTTTAATTCAATTTCCTACACAATTTCATGCATCTCAGTGGATTCCACTTTGCCAAACTTACTTTTAATAATTCTGAACTGATAAATCTGCTAAAAATTTTCTTATTTTTTTTCTTGTTTGAATGAATTTTTTCAAATATAAAAACATTTTTTATCAAGTTATCAATTTATTTAATATAGTTGGCTTAATGCATCAATAAACAAATATCAGAAATTGTCGTGTACAAAATTTGAATAACCTTTTAATGAACCTGTATGCGAAATGTCAATTTTGATCATTAATACCATTTGTTCATTTTTATTTTTCAATCTTTTCTATGCTAAAAGTGTAAAAAGATCTCACTGAATGCAGCAACTTCCAGCCAAAAAACACGCTTATTTTTTGTATTCAGCTGTTTAATAATGGAAACTTTTCAATTATTTTATACTTTCAACAATGTTATAAAAAGATGAAAAGCAATGATTTAATTTTATTACAAAGTAAATTAACAATAAAATATAGATTTCAACTTTAACAAGCTGTGAGTATGTTTTATTTTTATTTAAAAGTGAAATACTGAGCAATTGTTTTTTATATGATGTAAAATTTGAAAAAATTTTATGCTTGGAAAGGAAGATTTTTTCTCGTTTTCTGTGAGTGAATTGATGCATTTTTTTCAGTTGGTATGCTGCAGAAGGTTGTAAAATTAAAACATTTATACTTTGCACAAATTTCAGCTTCAACATATTCTGATTGTCTTGAAATTCGTTCAGTACGTTTATGTGAGATACTTCACGTTAAAAAAAGCAACTGATAAGCTTTTAACTTATTTTTATTTCATTATGACAATAGTTTAAGTGAGCTCTGCATTATCTATTGTATAATAATAACACTGAAATTGCTGTCATTTTCTTTCTTTCTTTCTTTCTTTTTTTTAAAATTAATCCAGCCCAATCTATTAATTAAATTTATTTATCAGCATTTATAAAATAAAATCATACTACAATAGGGTAAAAAGTGTAATGCACACTTCAGTTCTTGTTCTGTAATCTTTTTCACTATGCATATGGGAAAATATTATCGATTATTAACTTAATTGTTTAACTATGCCATACAATTATGAATGACAATGCATTGTAAAAGCTAAGTTGTCATTAAACTTTATTAACTGACGTTAATTAATATTTATTTTGTTTGAGCTGTTGAAATCTAGACTTTAGAATATTCTTTGAAAGATTCACTTTAACTTATTGTACTTTATCATTGAATGAATTCTATAGATTTCCACTGATGCCCATTTAATTCTTATAAATTTTTTATGATTTACATTTGTAAACAACAGCCTCTGTTTTGCATTTCACATTTCGCAGATGATAACTGAATGAAAGAAAAGCTGTTGAAACCATATTTTTTTACATATTTTATATTGTTATTTTTTATGATGGAATATGTGATAAAATTAACTTTATTGTATGGAATTATTTGTATCAAAAGTGAAGTGAAATGTATCAGCATTAGAAAACTGATATTGAACAATTAGTAAAATCAGTACAACACTTCATATTCAAACATTTTTTCTCTTATTCTATTTGTGTGTGTGTGTGTGTGTGTGTGTCTGTGGGTGTGTGGGGTCGATTATTATTTGAAAAATTGAAATTTACATTTTCATCATGTTAAATGCTTTTCATTATTACTTTTAAATAAACTAAGCTGTACAAACAAAGATGTTAAATGTAAACAATTTGAGGTAAATCTTTTGATGAAACAACATTAGTATTGATGGAATAAAAATTACTTCTGCTTGCTTTGTAATAACGTGAAATTTGTTTTTTTTTAATCTTACAATATTTTCAGGCGTGATATATTTACAATGAATTTTGTATAATAAATGTAAAAATTATCATTGAATAAGATTCACAGTGGATTGTTTTTTAGGTATATGTAAATGTATACCATTGATAAGTAAGTTATTATTGTGTTCAAATTTTTACTCGTTCACACACTCCAATACATGACAGGTAATATTACCTGAAAACATTGCATGAATATGGTTAACATGAACTGTTTGAAGTATTGTCGCTTGGTGTGAGCAGGATCATTGAAAATCTTTATTAACAATAACTAGAGATGCAGCCATAATAAAGATGTTGTTTACAAGTAGAGAGCTGTTATATTTCATCGTTTGAAATGATTGTTGTGAACATGAAATAAATGCTCAAGCAAATTTGCAAAACAATATTCCATAATGAACAGTCGAACTGTTTGCTATACTGTGCAAACACATGTATATGGAACGTGCAACAGCAGCTGTTCACGAACGCTGAACCAAATTCATTAATGGATGTACTGCTGGTGATAGTGCACATTGTATTTATAATTGTACTTTCCAATGGTGCTCGTTTTGATGAAGTAAGCGTTAATTTTTTCCACTATTTTAACAATTTTTCAATAATGAATTATATTAAGAAGAATATTGAAATATTGTAAAATGAAAAACATTAATTTTTTTTCATAAATTATTATTGTTTCTTGTTTGAATTAGGTCAGAAAATACAGGAGACAATTTTGTTGTGCGAAAAGTTTAATTTACACTTACATATTTGTCTGCTTATTTGGTCTGAAAGTAGAATGACGTAGTTTTGGTGATTTAAAATGATCTCTTATCTGGAAATTAATACCCAAATGACAAGTGCAAAGCGTCATAAGAAATATAAATAAAACGTCGCTATAAAATTTTTAATTGTCTGTTGAACATTAGTAATTTAATCAAGTTGTGTTCAAAATTAAATTGAAAATAACATATCCCTCTATAAGCTTAGCATGTTTATCCACAGTTGATATTCGCTTATAATAATAATAATAATAATAATAATAATAATAATAAATGAACAATTTGACAACTGTCAGGTTTTCGTCTATTGGATATTTTGAATGTATTTGAATTAATTTTTTCTTTTCAATTTTTGGTGAAAAGTGTTATTTTTAATTTTTTGACATTTTTTGCATGCAAAATTGTACATGAGTTGGTTTTGAACTTCAGATTCTGGTTGAATATTTGCAAAATTGTGAACAAGTGTTCTGTGAAGAATTTTATTTAGAAGTTGTTGAGATATGCGATAAAAAAATTTTGAAATGCGTAAACGAATGGAAGCAGTACTACAATTGCATGAAATCGTGCGTTCGAAATGAAATTGCTGAAGGTCCAAAGTACATTGATTTGGAAGAGGCGATGGAAAAAGTGCGTTATTCAATTGAAGTAGAGACTATAGAAAAATAGAACTGCTTGCATGGCCAACATCCGCTCGGCCATGGTCACAGTTGAATGCTTATTTCAACAGTTTATTAATAAAACTTCCAACAGGCAAAATTTTATTCATTTTTTCTAATATGGGAATTTAAAAAAAAGTGTATATATATATATATATATATACATATATATACTGCCTGTCTATTTTTTTTCTTTAATTTTCTCCAACATAGTAGAAGTGTTGAGAGTGTATGTTATTTTCAAAATTCTCGGTGAGTGAAATTGCACGCATGGTAGAAAAAACAGAAACGAACAAAATAGAAATTTTTTCCTTCCTCTGACGAGCACATTTCACATGTTTGTTTGTTTGTTTGTTTGTTTGCTTGTTTTTTTCTTTTTCAAGTATCAAAGTCAATGGCAGTAGAGTGGTGAAATTGAAGGGAAAATGCTATTTGAATATTGACGCTGAAGAGTGCAAAGAAAGAGCTGGCACATTTTTCACTCTTGTTGCGCTTGTTCCAACTTGCAGAAATTGACATGAAACGGACAAGCAGCCGAATTGTGGTGCATTGTTCAAATTTTGCACACGACAGTTGGGTTTTTGAAAAAAAATTTTCCAAATTGTCAACCGACAACAGCGGCTGAAAAATGAATCACGTTCCTTGATCTGTCGTTGGTGGAGTGGTTTTGGTGGTTTTTGATTGTTGCCAACGGCAAAAATTTTGCCACATCTACTACCCCTGTTATCTGTCTTCTCCTCTCTTTATGAGCAAGTGAACAAGGATCAACTGACATCAACCGATGATTTCAAGTTTCATCAAAAATTGAACATCGAATCATTAAACAAATATTCTCGTATGAATGACGTAGATTTGTCATTTTTAGAAATATTTCTATACGTTCTTGGTTTGGAAAAAATTTCATATTCAACTGCAACAATTTTCGCTTTGATTTGCATTGGAAAATTTAATAATTAATAATAATTATGGTGGAATTGGAAAAAAAAAATTGAACAAATTTCTTCAACACCAACTTCGGACACGTCTGCTTTTCTCTAGTCGAAGCAACCTGTTCTTATTATTATTTCATTTTCATTTTTATTCTTCAGCTGTATAAAAAGCCAACATACGGCCGCTTGCATACGCTTGATACGGCCAACTGATTATGTTATGTCTTGTGTTTCGTTGATGACCTATGCAGATGACTATGATTGATTAGATTAACTGGAAAGCTTAAGCATTTGCAGATTCCAAAAAACTGACAGAGCAAAGCGAGCGATATCTGCAATTTGTGTTTCTGTTCGCTTGTCTTTCTGCCCCCTCTTTCTTTGTGTGTTGCTCATTTTCTTTTTCTTTCTCTCTCTCCTCTCTCTCTCTCTCGCTCTCCTCATCTCTCCATCTCTCTTTCTCTTTGCGTTTGTTCAACGTCACAGCAACACATCTTGAACACAGCACTTCAACACCGGCATTGCAGTTATATATATATATATATATATATATATTCAACCGTCCATCTCACAAGTGAGCTTCATCTCTGGCCTTCCATTCGTTGGATGCGATCTTATCGGTGAGTAACATTTGAATATCAGTTGCACTTTTTGCACAATCAACAGTAATAAATTATCATATAAAAAAGAAATCTCTTCTCTCTTTCGTTGAATACAAATACAAATACACGTATACAAAGAAGTATATGAGTTGGATTGTATAATTGATTTATTCATTATTTTCAATTTGTTATTAAGTAATTTTCAAAGAACGAATAAGTATAACACTGCAAAGTACCCGTTTTATTATTATTTTATTTTTTTTTTTGGAGTGTCAAGAGATTTTGCTATGGATTTGGAATTTATTTTAAAATTAAGTCAATTTTACGCGCGCGCGCACACACACACACACACACACACAGATATTATTCGTATTCATTTATTTATTCTGACGTGTATTATTGTATATTTATCATACATGTATAATTTAAATTCTGGTGACGATTTGAATGGCAAACAAAAATTTTTATTTATAATGAAATGTTTCGTGTGGTATGAAAAATAATAATTAAGAAAAAACAGGGCAAAAAGAAACACTAGCAGCGAAAAATAGAAAATCAAATCCGAAACAGTTGGGCATCGGATAACGAACGCATCAAACAAAGTGAACATCCGGACTCGGCATCCGGAGACGCTTTTTCGAAGTGACGTTTGGAAGAAGAATTGTCTTGCCGGCCTTGAGAGAGCAGTGCACATCTGCCGACCTGGTCGCACAAAACAAGCATTTTGCTTCGCTTATTCGCTTTTGGGCGAGGTGCGCAAAAGCCGCTCTTTTGCAAAATTGTACTACTAGCCGAGCTTGTGTTTGCTTGGGCCCATGAGGAAAGAGCCCTGGCAAAGAAAGCCAAGACCAAAACGGATAAAGGCCACACTGGTCAATTCTGATCCCTTCTTGGTCGGACGGTTGTCACGTGCAGGGAGGGAGGCAGGGAGTCGCTTTTCCATTATTGCGCAACAGAGCATTAATTGGATTTGATGAGAACGATCATTTCTGCTTTCCGCTTCTCTCCAAGCAAGCTTGCCCCAGCCAGATCACTATGCAACCTGCTCAGCAACAGCATTTCACCTCTTTCACTTCTTCTTCTGTTCTCAGTCTCTCTTCGCATCCTTCTTCATCAGTTTCACTTCTCTCTTCTCATCTTTTCTATTCCATTTTGTTTGTCTGTCTGTCCATTTGACATCTTTGCATTCAACCTATCTCACACTTCACTTTTGTTTATTTTGTTTGTTTGTATGTTTTTTTTGCTTGTGTTAAATACTGTTTTCTTCTTCTGTTTTCTCTTCTCTTTCTTATTCTTCTTCAGTGAACAACTGCTGCTGCTGCTGCTGGGAGTGGCGTGCGGTGAATTTTTGGAATCAATCTGGCGATGAAACGGTGAAGAGAGATGCTCCGTGTGGAAAGCTTCACGACCGGCAAAGTCTTGGAGTTGAACGACAACGACCGACAAGCAATAAGGCAAACTTGGCAAAAGATCGGCGACCACACCCTCTGGGCGCAGCGGCTGTTCGCCAAAATATTGGTCGCTTGTCCGGCTTTTTCCAAAGCGACCCGTTTCCACAATCTGTCCGGCAAGCATCTGCTGAACGACGCCAAATTCAGGAGCTTCTGCCAACGATTCGCCGACTTCTGGCAAAACTTGGTCCAGCTATTGTGCGTCAGCGACGACCCGGCCGACTGGCAACAAGCTGTCGACAACATACGCTGTCTGGGCCAGCGGCACAGCTTGAACAGGAAAGTGACCTTCGAGGCACCGATCTGGCTGATGATGAAAAACGAGATGGTTCTCAGCATCACCGGCTACAGCGACATCTGCCGAAGCAAGGACTGTCTCAGCTGGAACAAGCTGCTCATGTTCACCGTCGCCGAGATGAAAAGCGCCTTCAACGAAGGCGTACGGCGTCGGAGCCACATGCGGCCCCAGAGCCACGTCTACACTGAACCCGACTCGGCCGATTCAATCGGCTGTCCATTCAGCTTTTACATCGGCAACGCCAACTCGTCCTCGTCGTCCACATCCACACCAGTAGTGCCTGATCCGCAACAATGCAATGAACAGACCACATCACTGTGACACACACACACACACACACACACACACACACACAGAACACTCATAATACTGCTTGCTTGCAACTGCTTCTTTCTTCAACTCGTCTGTACTACTGTCGTTCATTATATTCTGCAATGCATCCATTGTCTTGATAATGCCGTTGTCAAGATGAAAAAAAAGCAAAACCCGATGCATATTTTATTTCAATTTCAATATTTGGACTTGTGTCTTTTCTCCTCCTCCCCCCCCCCTCTTCAATTTCAAATGAACTCTACTAATGCATTCATGTATTCATTTATTTATATAAATTATGTATTCATGTATGTATGTATATATTTATGTATATCATTCATCAATACCAGAACTGTATTAAAACACTTCTCGTTCAACCCGACTCGTTCATCTTCTAATTGTTCTTCTTCTGCGCGTTCACATCTTGGTGATAGAGAAAGAAAAATGAAAAAACGAATACACTCAACATCATTGTAAATGCTGATATGTAATACGGATAAGCTGATGGAACGAACCGCTCAAATTGATGATGCTTAAATGGTCGTACGGACACCTGAAAAACAACAACACGATTATTATTATTATTATTATTATTATGATCATCATTTATGCTCAACAATTTCACAAACCTGTGTAACATTTCTCAAGTGTGTCCAACCAATGCGACTGTAGTCGACCAAAAACTTGTACACTCCATATACGTCCGGCACTTTGAAATTCGCTTTATATTTACCAGCTTATAATAATAATAATAATAATAATAATAATAATAATAATAATAATAATAATAATAATAATAATAATAATAATAATAATAATAATAATAATAATAATAATAATAATAATAACAATAATAATAATAACAATAACAAATTAAATTTTGATGAGTAAATACAACTTTCAATTGAAAAATACCTTTGCTTTTCATTGTCATTCGAATGAACGGATCAATGCGGACAAACTCCATCTGCATATCGTTCACTGTGTACGGAACCCAAGCACCATTTTTCAACTCTTCCACTTCAATCTCGTATTCCTGAAAACAAAAAAAAGTAACAAAATTATGCATAACAATAATTGCGTTCAAAATTAAAAAAAATAAGTGAATAAAATTGTACACTTACAACAGCATCCATGATTGTATAGTCGGGCGGTGGAACAAGTTCACCAGATCGATGATGACGAATTGACTTCACTCGAAGCACACCTTTCCTCTTGAAAACCCATTCTGTAACTGCTTTGACAAAATCTCTATTGCCAGTTTGCACAATTCTGAAGAGGAAATTTATTTGTATTCTCAGTGAAGAAGAAAAAAACTATTTTAAAATAAATTCCATTTAAAAATAGCACAAAATCTTTTCTAACTATCAAAAGCGATACATATTATTAGTATTTTCATTATCAATTTCATACTTTTTCCCTTCTTGGACATAGTTGCTATTGATAAATTCATCAGAGAACATGTCCAACGATCCAGTAAAAACAACGCGAGCATTGTTCTTGGCTTGCACCGCGCCAACGAGAACTGCGTTGTTTCCAATTAAACGCCAATGCGACTTTCTGTTAACCTAAAGTAAAATATTATTAAATAATTCGATTTCAAACTTTGTCATATAACTGCTAAATTAATTTCACCACCACCCGCAGATTCAGTTCAAACAAAGTTGAACAAAATATCTATGTATGAGGTTCTATGAAAACATGCAACTTTTACATTTTCAATTTGTTGCCAATACAAATAATCATTGTTGAAATCAAAATTTTTACAACATACAAGCAAAACATTGATAAAACATGTGAATAAAATGCTTGAAAAGAAAAACATTATATATATATATATATATATATATATAATTTCCTATTGTAACAACAATGTACAGAAAATACATAGAATTGAAAATCAATTGTTCGTTCCGTATTGTAAAAATTCGGTCATTACCTTAATACCAACCTGTAAAATTACGTTCGACTGTAGTAAAGCGGCAAAAAAATAATTTCAAAATTCAATTCACTGGTTGAAAGAGAAACAAACGTGCAAAGTGGAAGTTCAGTTACTCACCATTCCTGCTTCGCCTTCGAGTGAACGCGCATAAGCTGTTCGTGGAGCGTGCATTATTGCCAACGTAAGTGGATTGTTTTCACGTCTGATCAGCCTAATATCAGAGAACTTTTTCTTCTTCAGAAACACGGCACAGTACAATCAGACTGTAAATTACCCCGTTCCTCGATAAACAACTGGAGCTAAATTCTTCTTCTCCACGATGATATCAGCGTCAGCAACATTTTCTGAATTAACAAAAAATGTCGTGTGCTGACCGTTGTCCAGAGCTTCATTGTTGTTGAAATGGTCGATCATGGCAGTACTGTTTTCACCAAATTCAAAACCACATTCAGCAGCCAATGAACCAATTGCATGTCCTAAAAAAAATAAAAACAATCAGCTTGTAAATCAGTACTGAACAACAAGCTTCAAACTGTCCTTACCAATTCGTGAATCACCAGCTACCAAAACATTTCCGCCATGATCAACAAAATCAACAATTTCAGGAACGTTCACTGCCCCACCAAATTCTAAATATTAATTCAATTCAACACAATTCATTCAACTTTTCTACATTAAAATAAACATCTTGACGTACCAATTGTTGACGGAGCAAATATAGCAATGTGATGATACAACAGCTCACCGTATTTCGACAGCACCAACGACGGATCATCGGCCATACGAAAGGTGACTTCAAAGCCGAGATCTAACAGCAAACAATATTTATAATAAAAACAATATTACATTCACCTGTTAATTGATTCAACAAATTGTGTCTTTCAAAAAACTCAACCTCTTCGCTCTACATTAAAGCAGTACAATCACCAAGGGGCTATTTACTTTTCAGTTGTTCAAAATATGCTGAATGGGTTTCCCGAACATGCAAACCATCAACGAGTACCAATATTTTCCCGGCAGTTTCTGTTGTCGTTGCATGATTCGTTATCCACAGCATGATAATTAACGCAATCATATGATTGATTTAGCACAAAGAAGAGGTATCCAAAGGATGAAAAGCGCTTCCACGCAAACAAAAAACTCAATGACTTGACAATTGACCAACGTGTCTCTTACTACAAAATGATATGCAGGAACAATTTCTGATACATTTTCAAAATTCATTTAAAAAATTGAATTGCTTAAATAAAATGTACGTCAAAAGTTCATTCATAATTAAAAATAATGTATAAGTAAAATTTTTGTCAAATCGAAATGTTAACATTCTTCTAACCGAGTTGGTAGTACTGTAATTTTGTGAAGCAAGAATTCAAAATGAAAACAGTCGATTAATTTAAAATTTAAAAAAGCATAAAACATATAGTGAATTTAATATTAAGTATATTTTAAATTAAATTTTGAATATTATTATAATATTTTGTTTATGCATGCATGATTTGCATTATTGCTTACAGTGAATTGTAAAAATTAATATTATTATTTCTGTTGAATTCGTGAAACAAGAGCTGCTCAAGATATGTTATTAATTAATATTATAAATAATTTTCCTTATTTCAAAATATGAAGATTTATTTTATCGATTTTAGTATTCGTGAAATTTATTGATTTTCATAATAATAGTAACCATGATGCATATCAACATGAATGAAATTAAAGCACCAACTACATGAAATATTAAAAAAAATTTTGCTAATGATTTCTTTTTCTTAATAGATTATAAATATTAAATTTTAATTTTTTATTTTATTACAAGTATTTCTTTTAATTTTCCTTAATTTAGATTTATAAATCTGACTCTTTGTTATTCAATAGTTCTGCTGTATTCAGACAAAAGAATAAACTTTTCCAAACACAAGCATACAACTGTTCACCTTTTAGCAAAAGTGTATCATTGACAGGAAGAAAAATTGCTTGTGAGCCGCTGTGTTGACATTGAAAGTTCAATTGTTGTGCTTATCATCGTAAGCTAACACAACTAGCCTGCAGCAAGCAATGTAGCTAAATGGCTTGCAACATTAACAATGGTGAAATGCGATGTGAAAAATTAGTCGATGACTTTTTATACCATTGCTCGAAACGGTCCAAAAGATACGGAACAAATATCAGCATAGAGATCGTTCGAAAAAGTTTCCTTTTTATTTTGCACAATTGACGCATATGCAACAAGCTGTAAAGGTAATAACATGTTATAAAAGCGGATGTCGGTTTTGATAAATTGCAGAGAAAGAAAGAGAAAAGATGTAACATCTTTGCAAAAGGAAAAAGAAATTCATCATCATCATCATCGTAACGATTCAGCCGTATCTAACAGCATTGTTCTCCACATCTGCACGTCATTTTCGTCCAAACTGATGTCAGCTCTGGCCGTGTTCATCAAACAAGTCTTTGCTCGACTTAAACGACCAAACCATAATTTTTTTTCCTTTAATTCATCTTGAAAACAAAAAATACAAATATTAATATTAAATGAATAAATTAAAAGAAACATATGCAATTTGACAATTCTACTCACTGCAGTTGATGTGAGAAAGTTTATTTTCCACTTCTTGATGTATTATGCCCCTGAGAAGCAAGTCAAGACGATGCATACGATTTGTGCATGATTCAACATTATACCTAGTCTACAATATTATATTAACAATAAATTATGGAAATTCGTAATCGAATTCTTTCCGCAAACTTGCCTCATCATTGTTCACATCTTCACTCAGTTCGGGCAAGAATTTTGAACAACTTTCGAGTAAAAAATTACAAATTCTATCATTAAACATATTTAAAACATTAAATAAATTTTGATTGAAAAGAAAAATTGTCACCGAACTTGGATAAGTGAACTTCACGGTCAGAATTATCCACAATTACAGTATAGCTGTTTTCTTCCCATTTTTCTGCCGGAATCTGAATTTTGTCGGCCATTCTTTTTATCGTCTCATCTGAAACGACGGCATTACATTTTCGACCACGATTTTGAATCAAAGCACACCCCAAATCGCACTGAATAAACAACTGACAAAAGCCAAAGTGATCTGAAAAAAGAAATTTGCATATTTCTTCAATTATCATACAATGAACGAAGAAAATGATGAAAGCAACTCACGCTTGCGAGCTAGACGATAATACGAAAAGCGCATGCTTCGATAGTACATGTTGTCGTCGATGAGGAAAATAATCCTGCTCCACGTGGCATCGAAATTTGGAACCAAAAGGATAATTTTGTTCCAGATGTCCGCATCTACACCAGCTGGCTTCACATAAGCACCTCTTGAATTCAAACCAACCGCAACAGCGTCAACTGAATCCAATATCATATTTCTCGTGGATTTCCACTAGAAATTATTGACAATTACAAGGAAAATTGTTCCATTTTTCTTTCATACCTGATTTGTGCATAATTTGGATTCAAGAATTTCATCGTAACAAATATGCGCAACATGAACATCCGAGCCATTGGATTCTTCTGCATTAAAAAAGTCGACTATCCGTTTGCAAAGAGATGTTTTTCCACAAGCAGGTATGCCAAAAACAATTGCCAACGTTGCAAACGGCATTGGTGGAATGTAAAATCTCAATTGGAAAAATTTTGATCAAATAATAAAGAAAAATTTAATTTTAAATTTAAAAATAGAACAAAAATTGTTTCGCAATTTCAGCAATATGTGATAATCATAATGATCATTTATTTTTGAACAAATATATTTTATTCACACATTGAAAACAAGTAGCTGAAAATTATTGTTCAAACAGTATTCAGCGAACCCGCTTACGCTACAAAAAGAAGCATAATAATAATCATATTATTATTATCAAATAGTTATAAATAAATAATGAATAAATATTTCTCAAAATTTAAAAGAATAAAACAAAACCAACTGCACATGCACTGCTGGCTGCAGTGTGAACAGATTAAATGGAAATGTGATGATTAAGCACTTTTTTTTAAAGCAAAACTTTCATGATTAATTTGAAATTTCAAATTGTAAAACACGAGTAAAACATTATTTAAAAAAAAACAAATTATTTTTTCTGATAAGTGTTAAATTGGAGTAGAAGTGGCATTGGCATCTTTCAACTGTTGGCATTGTAGTTCTTCACTTTGCGATGCTTCTCGCAGCTGTTGCAAATGCATCTCCAAATCGGACAAAGCAATTCGCAGCCATTCGACATTTTCAACAGCAGTTGGATAAGCGGCACGAAAAGCAAGTACTAAATTATTCGTTGCCAATATAAGCGCAGCTGCCCGAGCTTCTAACAGTGTTGCTTGTACACCTTTCCGGCTGAAGCTGTACATCGCCCGGACAAGATCATCCACTCTGGGCATCACTCGACGTGTAGCCAGGCGAACTTCATCCATAACAGCCTACAAATATATCCAATTATAATATACTTGCTGATATCAAAATTAATAACTTATCACCTGGTTACCATGAACAGGACTAAATGAAAGGCCACTCAATTTGTCAGTCATCCAATGACAAGTGCGCAGTATAGACAAACAATGCTCCACCAAGCCACTTGTATCATACATCCATGTTTTTTCTTTCAAAATTTTCTCTAAGAAAAAAACATAAAAATCAACGCCATAAATTCAACGAATGCTGGCTAAGAGCGGGGTCATTCAGCAACTACTTTTTATTCTCCTGACGTGCATTGACGTCAACACACATGATCAAGGAAGCATTGCACATGTTGGCAGTTTTATTTCATTTCATTTCTCCATCTTTTCACTAGCTTCAAACTGAACACAATACTATTTACTTCTGATGTAAAAATTTCTACGTATATTCTTCACTGAATAGATAAAACCAACCACAGTTTTTCTTTTGTTCAGCTAACATACGTAAATCAAATACTTGACCTTGCATAAAAGCTTTGCAATCATCACTCTTATTTCTTAAATGTTTGAACAAGTAAAATTAAATACGCATTAATCACTAAAATAAATCCAAATTACAACATCCAAAAACTTAAGCAAACATAACTTCAATAATTTATACTCTTGCTAGAGACGTTGACATTATTCGTGGGAAAAAAAATGTAACAACACAAATGCAACTTGAAAAAATTAAAATAGGACAGCACCTAACATTTGCTCAGTGTAATGCACAAACTGGGTTAATAAACAACGCATACATGAACAAATATTCAAAGATTGGATGTAAAATTGAACACTGTTTCAAAGCGTAAAATTAAAATTTTAAGTATAAAAGAAAATAAATATCACACGCTCACAACTCACCAATGTTTGGGCTAAGCTGCAAAACATCGTCAAGTTCAAATTCCCCAAACTGGGTTGCCATTTTTCCATCTGAATTCTCATCCTTGGAATATTTCAAAATCGGCTTTTGATCTAGCTGCTTTGCGTAAAACCGATGCCGACATATCAAACCCAACGCAACCACTGAGCCGACAAAAATTATTGTAAGAACCGCAATTGCAAAAGCCACAACTAACTCCATTTCAAAAAAGTTCACTCAAACTATCATTACATGTCAATTCTTCTTAGTCTGAAAATTCAATCATTTTATATTAGAAAAATTTTTGAAAAAAGAGCTTATCTATATATATATATATATATATACATAAAATTTTTTCCTGCTCATAATTATATTTCAATTTATATTGTGAAAAGTCGATAAAAAAAGAAAATGTTTCCAGCGACGGATGTGTAAATGCAAACGGATGTTTACAGAAATTAATAAACTTAAAAAAAATTATTACTAAAAAGATGATACCAACATTTCACGAAAATTCACACTTCCTACACATCACATAACCAGATGATAAACAACAACTGCCCAATAAATAAAAGGTGCACATTTACAGTATGATTTAAAAATGATAAAGTTAGTGTTAATTGTTCAGTTCAATGATCAGATGATTTATTTAAAACAAAAATAAAAATATAAAAATGCATTTTTTTTAAATGTAAAATAAAATATAATTGCACAAAAAATGTTTAACTTGTGAATTTTATTGTATAAATAAGGATAAACTGTAATTTTTAGGATTAATGCATTATTTTAAAAAAGTTTGAGACCTGTCAATTTTTTAAAAAATAAAACAAAGCAATTTATCATTATTTTTAATTAAAAAATGTTTTTTACACGGTATTTTAGCACAGATGTATTGCTTAGTAAAGCATTTCAAGTTGACACTACAAACGATACTAGTTTTAGAATTGGTATTCAAATTGGTTGCATGTTCAAAGTGTAATAGTGTTTCTTGAGATGTATTATTCATAAGATAAAGCTGCTAATTGGTTAACAGATAAAACATTCGAGACAAATTTAACACTTTACACTCAATAGAAGTATATATATTTTTTTTAAATGTTTTTTCAATATTGAAAAAAGTCATAAACATTTTTTTGATTGAACCAAGGTATGTTTCAAAATAATTAGTTTTTTTTTCATATTTCAAGATTTTAAATTAAATTTCTTGAATTTCATTTAGTCAAAAAAAAGAACATCCGAATGAGAATTGTCATTTGTGAAAATTTGTGTAGAATGTTTACAAGAATTGTTGGAATGTCATAATTTCTTTTTAATCAGTTTACTGTATGAGACAATGAGGGGCGGTGTTTTCTTCAAGAAATTTTGCCTGCGTGCACCGCGAGCTACTGTAGGCCCTGAGGAGTTTGCTTAACTTCATGGCCGAAATTTTATGGGGCGTCAGTTGTGTTGCATGAGGAACCGGTTATGCGCATTTTGCACAGTCTGCCCAGTGGAAAACTTATGCTGCCCGAATTTAGCAATTGTTCATCCAGAACTTGAAGTAAAGCAACAAAAAAAAATTTTTTATTTTTACTTTCTCCTTTAACAAGCCAATTAAATCACCGGTACGTGAAATTCAACTACATTACACATTTAGCAGCACACCACAGAGCGCACCATTTGCAGCCATTTTTTTTCACACGGTTTGTTAGTTGTGGAAAATTTTTCATTATTTAGTCATTAGATTTTATTTCATTTATTTTTCTTCTAAAATTCAGGATTTCAATCTTTAATTATATATATATATATATATATATATTGCACAGTGTTGCAAGAGTTTTATTTCCCTGGCATGTAAAAGCAGCGTAGCTACTAACGTTTTTCAATTGCCATATAACAGTAGTGTAATTTTCCAGTTAATTTGAAGTTTGTCTGCAACCAGAATTGGTTTGCTCCATTGTATAAGTAAATGGTAAGGACAGATGGAAAAAATCGAATCTTTTACCAAACTGTTATCAATATTTTTGCGTATCATTTTTCAATAAACTAAATTTTTAATTTTAATATTGCTGTTCAGCACTGCTTTTCTGTACACGAATGCTCATTAATATAAATATTCACCATGTGATATGTTTATAATTATTTGGTAATATTTTGGCCATGTAGATGCATTTTTTAAATGTTTTGAGTTATTTCCTAAGCAGATTAGTCGAATAAATACATCGTTTGTTAGTCAGTGCACTGCAAATGTGTTTTATTAATGACAGAACAATTTGAGGAAATTATGAGAGTGAATTACGTATGTAGTGTTTTTTCACAGAGATTTGGGATATTTTTTCCAATTGTAAACAATTCTGCAAGCGTTATTGGAACTGTTTGAATCATGTATTATTGGGTGTATATGAACTTACTGTAATAAAGTGATTGTCACGTTTACTGACAACTAATGTAGCAATAAAAATGGAAATTACCAGGCTATAATTATGAGCAGTTCATCAAATGAAATAACAGTTTGTAAATAAATGGATTTAAGATGTTGAAGATGTTTTGTAAAATGTCTCATTTTGATTCTTCTAGTAACTATCGAACTTCAACTTTTGACCATTAATACATTGTTTATATGTTTTTCTTGTTTTTTAGTTTTTAACAGTGTATTTTCTTTATACATGAACATTTCAATTTCTACATTTATATTCTAATGTGAATTTTATAATTATTTGTAAAGATGTGAATATTGCATACGATATTTTGTAGGAAAATGGACAAGTTCGAAGTGGGATAGCAGGCGGATATTTGAATTGGCAAATGTGAGAATATCTGACTGCTATGAATGGACATAATATATTACATATTGTGATTATGCATGATTTGTTTGCATGTATTTTTTGTTAGCTTGTAACTGTAGTGTTTTGGTATAATTTAAATTTCAATGGCTTGCTCTTGTTTCATGTTTATGCAGTTTATTGAAGTTCATGCTCAAAGTATTTTTAATTTTGTGTAGGTGCCATGGAGAGGTGTGAAACTGCCGATGAAACTGTGAATTCAATACATACGGCTGAAGAAAAGAAGGACAGTTTACCCAGAGTTTATAATTCCAGAAAACTAATATCCTACATGGAAAAGGGTACTAATGTGGCCAAGGTTTTCTGCGCTCGTAAACTGGGATCCAGCTTTAATTTCATGCGTTTACAATGTAGCACGATGCAACTTTTGCTTTGCAAAGATGGCAACAACAATAAAGATTCTGGACGTCCTTATGGAATTTCGTTGCATTTTCTTAAAGAGGCACAAACCTTGGAATACAAAGTGAACTACATGAAAGTGGTCGATCGAAATCGCCATAAGGATATGGTCAGTTATGATCCATCGAGAATTATGATCGTATATTTTGGTTCTGAATTTATTTTGCAGCAACTCTTTGTTGCCTGTAAGTGAGGATATAATCAAAATAAAAATATTGCTCAAATAGTTTGTTTAATGTTTTATTAATAAAATTTAATTTTATTTTTAGTTGATTCGCAATCTGTGTGTGATTTATGGACTGCTGGAATAAATGCGATTCGAAGTGAACTTCATCTTGTCTCTCATCCTGTTTTAGTTGATCGTTGGTTACGCAGAGAATTTTTAGCTATTGCTCATCAAGATTCGCTTATGTAACTTTGAAAATTTTTCTTTAACTTCATTTTTATTTTGCCTGTTTCAATTCAGCGTACCTTTGAAATTGATGAAGCCGTTTATACAGCAACGTTTGCAGTGTAGAATACCTTCGAAATCATTTCTTGAAATAGTTAACGTGGGTATTTTTTACAAATTTAAATCCAACAGTCTTAATATTAACATTAGCCAATATATTTTAAAATTATCTCAAGTTTAAATTGTATAATCGCACTCTGACAATACACTGCAGCAATGCATTTTATTGTAACTTTTTATTCAGGGTAACTCTAATTTTGAAGCTTTCGTATTGGCGTACCGTCGTCTTGTTTACCGACATTCTGTATGATAATTTATTATTATTAATTTAAAAGGGGAAATTATTTTCTTTTTTTTAAAATTGTTTTAGCTATTCTCTTGTTCATTCTTTTCCTATTCAGTGGACGGTGAAAAGGTTTTCTTAGATGGATTTAGACGATTTTTATTGCGCGAGCAAAATGTAAGTTAAAATATCTTTATCACTTTTTAATTTGAAAACAAAATCTGCAAATATTTAGGATAAAATGGCTGAATGCAAAGAGAAATGTCGGCTTTTTATGTGTCAATATTTACGCGGCATTTATCCACCTAGAGACGAAGATAATCCATATCTTACTATACAAGAGGTTTGTTGTTTCACATGATTGCATGAAGAGCAAATTAGTGGATAAATTTTTTTAAGTTTGTGGACTTTTTATTTTCAAAACAAAACAGCATTTTTGATCCCGTGCACGAAAATATTACCCAGTCAATGTGGCATCCATTATGCGATTATTGGATTGCTTCGTCGCATAACACGTAAATTTTTATATATTTGTTTATTCATTTATTTTTATGAATAAATGGTCACATTTTATCACTGTATTTCAGTTATTTAACCGGTGATCAGTTGAAAAGTGAATCGTCGTTAGAAGCTTATGCGCGTGCGTTGATGATGAATTGTCGCTGCGTTGAACGTTTGTTATCACATTGTTGGTTATATTGTTTTCTTTGTAAGAGATTTAAACGTTTAGTCGATTGCTGGGATGGTCAGAAGCGTGGTCTTTCCGAGCTGGATATTGTCATTTATCATGGCTATACGATGACAACAAAGCTCAGCTTGCGTGATGTACTTCGCACAATCAAAGAATATGCCTTTGTTCAATCGGAATATCCGGTCATTTTGTCAGTCGAAGACAACTGTACACTGCCATATCAACGACAGTTGGTTAAAGATTTGAAAGACATATTTGGAGGTAGAAAATACTTTTGTTTTTTGTCTGGTTTTATTTTGAATTTTACATTAATAAAACTTAATTTCGAATAGATATGCTACTAACGTCTGATAATGATCCAGAAACGGATAGGCTACCGTCTCCAGAACAGTTGAAAGGGAAGATTATTGTGAAGCACAAAAAGCTTCCCGTAGAACAGGACGACGTGGTCAATGGTTTGAATTCAAACTGTTTTCTTGATGACCGTAAGTGATTTTTTGTAATTTATAATTTTACAGTTTCTATTTTTGTGTATAATAAATGATGTGTTATAAAAAATTTTCATTGCTTTAGCTTTTCGAGATACTGACGCTTTGTCCAATCCTGATATTTTGAAAAAAGGAATTCTATATATAAAAGAAAAAGATTTAGAGGTATGTAATTTTTGAGAAAGTCGTTGCATAAATTTCAATTTCATCTTTTGAAACGTTTTAATTATGCCAGTGTTGCCAATTATTCAAAAAAAAAATCAAATTAATTTCAATATGAACTTGTCGAAGTTAAGGTGTTTTATAAAATAAGACGGAATGGAATGCAAAGTTAGAAGTTTGTCAGTAAAAATTAGACGTCGCTTATAGCAGCAGTTGATTTAGGAATGGCATCCTCATATTTTTCTCCTGTTCCCGGATCGTATTTATTTTACACGCAATGTTGATACAACGCTTGGACAGCGTTACAATAAAACTGCAACTGCGGAAGAAGACGCGGATAAGATTGAGGAGCTGAAGGATATATCATCGCCATCGTCATCTTGTGAACAAGATGATACAGAAGAAGGGAAGATTAATTTCAATGCTGATGAGTTGCATTTAACAGAAGAATGGTTTCACGGTCGTATTAGTCGTGATCAAGCTGTGGAAATACTGAAAGAGCACAGTCACTTGGGAAAGGGACTGTTTTTAGTTCGAGAATCGAGTACATTTGTTGGTGACCACTCCCTTTCCCTATTGTAAGTTTGTTTGCATTTAACGTGCCTTTTTCTCATTTTCTATTACAATTATGTATAACTTTTGCAGATATAATGATACTGTGCATCACTGTAGAATCAAATCTACTCAAATTGCCGGCACAAAACATTATTATTTAGTTGAAGCGAAGAAAGTGGATTCTTTATATCAATTAATTGCTTATTATCAGCAAAATTATCTCGTCACTCCGAAATTTCGTGCCAAACTTAAAATACCCTGCCCACAGCCATGTCCTCATATTGGGGAGCCGTGGTTTCACGCAGAGCTTGACAGACAAAAAGCTGAAGAAATGTTAAACGCGTATCCTCTGGATGGAGCTTTCCTCATTCGTACAAGTTCATCTGGTGATCGTTCTTTCATTTTGTCATTTCGGTGCGTTTATTTATTTGCTCTCTTGCAGTGAATATTTAATTTTTATCACTTTTCTCTTTTAATGATAAATGATTTGTATTTAATTGATTTTTCCAAACATTATTGGTCCATTGTTTAGGGTTGACGGTCACATAAAGCATTGCCGTTTGAAACAGGAAGGTCGCTTGTTTGTTGTTTGTGATCATCAATTTGAAAATTTCAACTGGCTAGTTGATTACTATGGCAAAAATGAATTATATCACGGAATTTCGTTGAAATATCCCGTTAATGCAGAAACAATTGAAAAATACGCTTCAGAGGTGTCACATGCTCCTAGCGGTTCATACATGGATCTGAACAGTGATGGAAAAGTATGTTCATTGATTCACTTATTTCTTTTTGATTAAGAATGAAAATATTAACTTTCAACTTTAGACAATTGCTAGGGCGAGGTGTGATTACGTGGCAAGTAACGAGTCTGAATTATCATTTCCGATGAACGCTTGGATTACAGTGCAACGTATTGAAGATGAACAATGGTATGGGAGAATGTTTCTGTTTTTTTTAAATTATACTTCAGTTTTCAATTTTATAGGTTGCGTGGCATTTACAAAGGTAAAGTCGGTTTGGTTCCACGTGATCAGGTTGAATTGATTCCAAGCAGCCTGACGAAACCGTTGTTGCCGAATGACAGCAATTACAATTTGCAAGAGTTCGATTCAATCAATCTGTCCACTTGTTCAATAGGTTTATGAGTGGCCATTAAAATTGTTATTTTATATAATTTTCTTGTGTGTTTGTTATAGAAGAGCTTGATGTATCCCGTCCGTTTGTCTTCAATGTAAGAGAAAATACAAGCAACGATACTACTGCTCGAGAAATTATTGTAGCGGCAAATTCACGTGATGATCAGATTGATTGGATAAATTCTATTTTGGAAGTTTCTAGATCATTGACTGAAAAAGTAAGCATGAATTTGAAATTTAAACACGTACAATTAGAATTTTAATTTATTATAATTCAATGTTCAGGCGAATTCAGTGAAAACGAAAGAGAAATGTTTGCGCATTGCACGCGAACTATCTGACATTATGGTATACTGTCAAGCTATTCCGTTCAATCCGGGCAGTAATATGTTGCATTTTATTTATTTATTTATTTATTTATTGTTGATTTTCTTTAAAAAAATTATTTAGAAATACCAGGTAGTCATCGTGAGATGTGCTCTTTTAGTGAACTGAAATTGGAGAGACTTCTGGAAAAGGGTGAATTTTTATTCTGTGTTGAAAATGTTGATAATTTTTAATTGAACGATTAAAAAACATTTTTTAATAGATTTGCTAAGATTCAATCGACATCAACTATCTCGAGTTTATCCGAATGCATGTCGTTTAACTTCGTCAAATTTTAATCCAATACCGATGTGGAATGCTGGATGTCAGATGGTCGCTTTGAATTATCAAACTCCTGGTAATTTTAATTTGGCATGTTGTATTTTGTTTTCTAAATCAATTCATTCATTGCGATGAATTTATTGTTTAATTGTAGACAAATTTATGCAATTGAATCAAGCTCGCTTCTTAGCCAACGGAAAATGTGGATATGTGTTGAAACCAGAATTTATGCGCAATGAAAGTTATGATCCAAATTTACCAGAATCTGTTCTTGGAAGCCGGGCAATTTTGTTAACCATCGAAGTGGACATGCTTTATTGATTGATTTTCTTTTCAACTTCATTCATTAATATTTAGGTAATTGCGGGACGTCATTTGTACAGAAAAGATCGCTGTAAAGGAATAGTCAGTCCAGTAGTTGAAGTGGAAATTGTTGGCTTGCCTTTTGATTGTCAGGCATATCGAACTAGCGTTATTTGTATTACTTAAAAATAATAATTTTTTTGCATATTTGAAATTGAAAATTCATTGGTGAAAGAGGCTGTTTTTAGCATGTGATGGTCTTCATCCCATTTGGAATGAACATTTTGAATTCAATGTCAAATGTCCTGAAGCGGCACTGCTTCGCTTCTATGTTGAAGACGGTGATTTGGTTTATCCATCCGGAGAGCCTGTCATTGCGCAAGCTACTTTTCCATTAAACTGTATAAGAACAGGTATCTGTTTATTATTATTTTCTTTTTTTCCTTGTTATTTACATATATATATATACATATAATTTTAGGATACCGTTCTGTTAATTTGAAAAACGAGTACAGTGAAGAATTGGAATTGTCTGCCTTGTTACTTCATATTGACATCCAGGAACAGGTAGAAATGAAGATCATTCATGACAGTTGACTTTAGAGAGAGAACAAAATTTTTTTAGATTCAAATTGATTTATTAACTAATGAACTGTTTGTCAATTGCTATTTCTAGGAAGAAGTTCAGTTAAGTGAAATTCCCGAACATATTCTTGAAGCAATCGAAAAGACAAAAAACAAAGGAACTTTAACAAAATCACCTCCCGCAGACAGTAGCAGCAGCAGCATGGCTAACCGACTGGAATCCATTGCCAATCCTTCTGCTGTTCCCAAGTAATATATGTAACATATCATGTCTATTCTGATTATTTTTATTTCTGCTGTAATGCTTTTGTATGTTTAAATGTAACTTTTAGCTGTTATTGAATTAGTTGGTTTAATGGTGAATTTTATTTAATTTCAAGTATTTATTTTTGTTTAGAAAAAAGCTGTCCGCCAATTCCATTAAGCGGATGTTCAAAATGAGCCTTTCCAAAAATGCTAGCGATCGTGTGTAGTAAAATCAGAAACGATGTTTCTTCTTATTTTCGGTATATTTTTTTGTTTTTGGGGAAGAGTTTTTGATGAATTTTCTGCACCGTTTACACCGAATTTTACTTTAACAATGTGCCTTAAAGATGGTTAGGAGAATACTGCACGAATGGAATTCAACAGCGTAAAGAGTTTGTTTCCTCATTTGAAAGATTGCCTGATTTGAAATACTTTTTTTTCAACCGATATCATCCTGCACCCTTAAATTGTCATAACCAATAATTTGATGTTATTGCTTCTTGGTATTTGCTTGTTTTATTGTTCTCCTACGAGGCTTTACCGTTATCAAGGAAATTTTAATTACAGCATATTCTTTATTGAATGTTTATTGTGAACATCGACGGCCCATTATGGAAAACGACATCTATTCATGAAAAGCTGCTTGAAAAGGGCCGAATTACTTTTTCTTTCGCATTTACATTCTCAATAAAAATGTAGTTCAGTAACGCGTTCATGTATAAACAAAAACGTGGAATACATCATTATATTCATATCTTCGCTTTGCATTGCAGTCATAAAACTTCATCCCTGATGCGAACTGAAATATCGAAGCACCATTCAGCATGAAAAACAGTTAATGAAAATTGAACGCAAACAAACCTGCAACCCTGCACATTCCGCAAATAATGTTAAAGATACGCTCATTGTTTTAGCAGGCAATAGAGGTTCGAGTTGAACTTCTGACAAACTATTCCACAATAGTCCTTTTTGCAAAGTATCATCTAATGTTAATGTTAGCTGCAGTACTCTTTCACTAAAAAAGACTGCAAAGAATAACACACACAAAAAAAGAAAACTGTTTAAAACAACATTTTCATATACCTGCAGTTTTGAATTTGAAAAACGACGTGAAAAGGTAAACGTATTTTAAC
This sequence comes from Trichinella pseudospiralis, assembly GCA_001447645.1. Classification (NCBI taxonomy): domain Eukaryota; kingdom Metazoa; phylum Nematoda; class Enoplea; order Trichinellida; family Trichinellidae; genus Trichinella; species Trichinella pseudospiralis. The sequence goes on along the minus strand of JYDV01000095.1, from coordinate 108,585 downwards.
AGCACTTGGAGCACTAATTACTTTCAATTTCAAATCGCCACATCCTGATACCTGAAAATTTGCCTTACTAATTTAAAAAATTACTATTATTACACTTAAATAACAATCACTGTTTTCTGCAGTGGGCAAGTTTGTACTCGACCTCGACGACCATTTGTCGTTCTCCATACCATGTTCAATTTCGCAACTGCAATCCAACTGACATCTTGTTTAATGCACGAAATGCCATACAAAAACTGGCGAACAGCACCAGGCTTAATGAGACAGCAATCTTTCTCCCTAAATAAAAGCATCAAATACTGGAAAATGTTTTCGCTACGTTGACTGAAAATTCAGTTATATGATAACAATGCGGTATAAGTGTTGTGCAAGTATACGCATCGTTGAAAAGCGACGGCACTAAAGTATTCGAAAAAAATTATTATAACAAATATTTCAAACCTACTCGCCACTGCAAAAATCTTCAATTCTAGTTACTGGTGAAAGATCAGGTACTGGTTCCAACGTTACACGCTCCATGATCATATCCGCATCTGTTGTATTTTGTACCTGAGCTTCCAAATATACTGTATCATTCTAAAATAGCCTCAGCAAGTATTTTGGAAGAATTTTAAGTGCTATACAAATTCATATTAACTAAACAGAATAACTAACTGGTTTTAACAATGAAAAAAAATATATAACAGCAATTAAAATAACAAATATTAAGCACTGATTGGACAGATGCAAGCTGTTTGTCATTACAACTGCTGAATGTCTTACTTCAGCACTGCACAATTTCGTGCAAACATCCAGAGGTTTTAAAACTGGAAATTGAAAAAACTGACGAAAGAAAACTTTTTCACCATTCGCCTTGCTGTAGCTAAGCGCACAAACTAATCTAGATGGAATTCACATTTGAAAAGTAAGAAATAGCAAAAATATTTTTGAAAAGCTTACAAATGCAAACCAATCTCTTTCACCTCATGGCTGATGGAATCACCAACAGACTGACCAGCGTTAAGCATTAATGATGCATCTTGATATTTAAAAGGCAACAATACTCGTGTGGCGTTCGTCTGAACGTCAACCTGGAAAATGTATAATCAATTAAAACGTCGTTTTTACATCATGCAACTATTACTTTTAAATTTACTTCGGTTACTGTTTCACTTGTCCCATTCAATACTGAAATGTAACAAGAAAACACTTCACCAAGGTATACATTTCTGAAATTCATCACATAATTAAAAATGCTGAACAAACAGAAGATGAGTAAATATACCCGACATGATTACAGGTATGCTTTGATGAAAATAATATGCTTCGAAAATCGTCTCCAACAGCCAACGGTTCTTCAATTCGTGGTATCTCTTCACCTGTGATGTTTTCATTATTATATTCAAAAGCAGCACTTGTACTACACAACTGCTCAGTTAACCTGACAACTAAATGCAAATCTTGAAATTTGCTGTAAAACCTGAATCTGACAACTTTACCTTTTATAGTGAGTAAGTCAGATTTTGAAAAATCCATTCCAATTATGAGCAATAAAATGCAACTTCGTGTTATATGATTGTAAGAAAATAGCCCTATTTAGTAATCAAAGACAAATATTTATTATCACTTTTAGGTAAACGATAAAATGGTAACTAATACAATTTAATAAATGAAGAATTTCATTCATTTTTTGTGATAAACCAAAGGATGAAAAAATAATTTATACAGCATAAAAGAAGTCCCGATAATAACTAAAGCGCACAATGGATATTTATATTAAAAGCAAAAAATTCTATAAAAAATAACCAAGTGGAAATATAATTACTAATCATTAATAAAACAATAATTCATTAAAACATTTAAAAAATAATGCTATAATACGGTATATTTACAGAAGCAACCAGAATTCTATGATTAAAAAATACTCAAGTTCAGTTGTATTACTACAGTGTTTCTCAACCAGGGGGGCGTATGAAGATTCTATGTGACAAGTTAGAATTTTTAGTCTTGCAGGTGTTTAAAATTCGAAAGTTCATTTTTGCTGTGATGTGAAGTACTTCCCGAGTTCATGCACTGTTCTATGCAGCTCCTAAGATGCCTAGTCACTAGATATCATCATGTTATTTATAATGCATTGACAAATTGCTTTCCTGCATAACGTATGTACTCATTTTTATTTTGATGCTGGTGACTTTTTGTTCTCCAGTGAACTGTTTCTCACAGTTTGATCTACTTCACTGCCTTTTCTTACTGGTCATCTTAGTTTTAGCTTAACAGCTTTAGCTGAACACAATTTATTATTTACCTCTGTACTAAAATAGTTTGGCTTGATGCAGGCATGAAGCAACAATTTGCTTTGCGTACAACAGAATACATACCGCACTACTTTTTTTGGAGGGGCAGGGGCATTTACTGCACAACTTTTATTAAAGGGGGTGTGCACTGATGCGGGTTGAGAACTATTGTATTACTATGCGAAGATGGGAACAGTTGGAATATTGTTCAGTATTGTAATTGGCGTTCAGTACAGCAGTTGCATGAAAATAGACGACATTGTTACTATTGTTTCGGTTTTAAGTTCATAAACTTTTGGCTATGTTTACTTCTTTGCTTACAAAACATTTGATCCAAAGCCACAGAGCCACTTTCAGTTAGCTTGATGGCAGCTGGAATATATGCGTAGAGTGCAAATTGAATTTTAAACTTTTAAACGTTGCCATAGTTATTTGGTATCAAGAGAAATAACAATCATAAAAATGGGTGTGACACATGCTACCAGAAAAGAGAGCAGCATGTTGGCCATAGTTCGGAATGCTAGCCGCGAGGAATATCCTCACTTCATCGCTACCTATACTTCGCCGGGTGCATTCATCGCGTTGGTCATGTTGCGCGAGTGTTGTGATTGTTTGTAGATCATTTTATGCTTTTCTGATCTTTGTTTATTGAATAAAACCTCTTCCACCAATTACGTTTTGTGGAATATTGTAAAAGATCGAGTTCGGCATTGCTTCAGTAGTTTCTCATTAGCATTTACTGTAAACTACTTTAGTTACCAGGACGTTTACAATCGGAATCGAGTTCCCACTGAAATGAGCTTTCTATGTAGCACTAACCGAAGGAAACAAATTTCAAAGAGCAAATAAAAAGAATAGAATTCAGAATAGTTTTTGATTTCATGTTATTGCTTCAAATAATTGAAAACTATGTGCCAAATACTTATTTAATTTAAAAGTTATCAAAACCAATTTCACCTGACGAATGAAAATAACGAAATAATTTTTCTGCATTTCATTACGGTCACACCTGTTTAGAAATAATTTGTTTTTAAAGGTGATTAATTTATAAATTCCGTGAAAAAATTACAAAATATTTAAAAAATTACGATAAAACTGTATACACGCAGAAAAGTAATTCGAAGCATTGTTATTAACGTAATAAAATTTTTCGATTTCAAATACTTCATTATTTTGCTCAAATAAACGTAAAAGTTTTTACCGAAAAATGGCAACATATTAAACATTTTTCAAATAAAAAATGCAAAATGTAAAACTGAAAAAATAAAAAACCAAAATTTTCATCAATAAGTTTTTTCTAAGTTCCTGCTATGATTTCAAATATTTGCAAATAAATATGGAAAAAATTAGTTATTAAGAAGACATTGCTTTATATGTGACTGAAGAGTTCATTGTAACCCAAATTTATTTGAACAAACAGGTCAAATTGATTTCATTGGTTCACCCTGTTGTCGTTCCCAAAACGAGGACTTTCGCCTATGCTTCAAGTTTTCAAAAATACAATAAATGATAATGATTTTGAAATTAAAAAATTCTGGTTTTTGAAATTTATTCACTGAGTCTTACTGTAGTGTAATTAAACTTGACGGATTTCAATTTCTACTGTATAACATGTTGTTTTCCTGGTTTTTGCATTTGTAGAAATGTTGGAATTGTTGTTTGATTAATGTTCAATTGAAATTTACGCACCAGGTATCCATACGCTAGATTCAGTTAACGAAAAATTACGTTCCAATTATAATAATTGCTCTACGCTACCCGCTATAACAGACAACCAGGCGTTAAGTAATTTGTGGGACAAAATCTTAAACGTCATCCATTCTAGCCAGAGCAGAGAGCGAGCGAGATACAGAGACCCGGCGCACGATTGGTAGAAAGAATTTTTGTGATACTTGATCATCAGATAGATTACGGTCGTTTTCGTTGGTTAGCGTGTGAAAAGACAGTCAGTTAGTGTTGATGTGTGGGCTTCGGTTCGTGGTCGGCCGCAGTATGATTACTCAACGTGGCTGTCGATAGCACGTTCTGATATGCACTTCATTTGATTGCGTTGTTGTGATTTTTCTTTATTATCGGGAATGCCATCGTCGAAGCTCGAAACAGATTGAAAGATCAACACGGATTGCGGTGACCGAGGGACAGTCCTGAGGCGGAGATGTATTTGCTAGCCTCTAAGGAAAACACGTCACACCGCCTACTAAACCACTGACCTGAACGTATAAGCACCACAACAAGAGAAAGGCAAACGACATTGAATTTTCAAACGCTGCTCATTGGAAACAGAAGACAAAGGAAGACCTATTAATACTGATGTTGATAGCAAAGCAAGAACAGTTATGGTGAGCTCAGGAAGATAAATTCATTACATTTACAATTAGAAATAAATATTGAAATATGCCCAGAGAGATACTGACGTTTCTACACTCCCTTACGTACAAAAACGCACTTTTAGTGCGGAGCAAATTCTGGATCTTCATCTTTCATGTAGCACACAGTACAAACAGTTTGTACACAACCCGTGATAATTTTTCTGAGCGGAATCTTGTTACTATGCATGTTTTGATAGACGTTGGGAATGGAAAGGATGAAAATGTTTCTGAAGCAGACGAATAGCTTACCAGTAACATATGCTATTCCAGCGGATAGTATATTATCTCATTTGTTGGAACACTTCACATTCGAGAACACTGAACTTGATTTTACTGGACCAGTATATTTGTGGTCAAAAAAGAAAATTTACAGTACCACATGGCCAGTACCCAACTAACACAGTTGTTGAATGCTGTGAAGGCGAGAACGGAATGGTTAGATCTGCTAAAGAGATTGCATCTCAAAGAGTACATGCACGCTGGGAAGTTTTATGACCTGGTTGTATGAAAAGATGAAGATCCAGAATTTGCTCCGCACTGAAGGGCCATGCTGATGGATCCTTGGCAATATGAACAAAGAGTCGTCTTAAAGTTTTGGCAGAGGTTGGCGTACTAAGTATATAGAGAATTTTGTTCTCCGAACCAAATGGTCAGGAAGGAAACTCATACCAGAAGATGGTAGCACCGTATAGGTAGAACCGAAAGGTTTGCCCGGTAGCCAGTACCCAACTGACACAGTTGTTGAATGCTGTGAAGGCGAGGACAGAATGGTTAGGTCTGCTAAAGTGATTACAGCTCAAAGAGCTCATGCACACTGGAAAATTTTATGAGCTGGCTGTATGAAAAGATGAAGATCCAGAATTTGCTCCGCACTGAAGGGCCATGCTGATGGATCCTTGGCAATATGAACAAAGAGTCGTCTTAAAGTTTTGGCAGAGGTTGGCGTACTAAGTATATAGAGAATTTTGTTCTCCGAACCAAATGGTCAGGAAGGAAACTCATACCAGAAGATGGTAGCACCGTATAGGTAGAACCGAAAGGTTTGCCCGGTAGCCAGTACCCAACTGACACAGTTGTTGAATGCTGTGAAGGCGAGGACGGAATGGTTAGATCTGCTAACCTTAAAACAGCTCAAAGAGCTCATGCACACTGGAAAATTTTATGAGCTGGCTGTATGAAAAGATGAAGATCCAGAATTTGCTCCGCACTGAAGGGCCATGCTGATGGATCGTTTTCAATATGAACAAAGAGTCGTCTTAAAGTTTTGGCAGAGGTTGGCGTTCTAAGTATATTGAGAATTTTGTGCACTGAACCAAATGGTTAGGAAGGAAACTCATACCAAAAGATGGTAGCACCGTATATGTAGAACCAAAAGGTTTGCACGGTAGCCAGTATCGAAGTGCCACAGCTGTTGAATGCTGTGAAGGCGAGAACGGAATGGTTAGATCTGATAAAGTGATTACAGCTCAAAGAGCTCATGCACACTGGAAAATTTTATGAGCTGGCTGTATGAAAAGATGAAGATCCAGAATTTGCTCCGCACTGAAGGGCCATGCTGATGGATCGTTTTCAATATGAACAAAGAGTCGTCTTAAAGATTTATCAGAGGTTGGCGTACTGAGTATATTGAGAATTTCGTGCTCTGAACCAAATGGTCAGGAAGGAAACTCATACCAGAAGATGGTAGCACCGTATAGGTAGAACCGAAAGGTTTGCCCGGTAGCCAGTATCCAAGTGCCACAGCTGTTGAATGCTGTGAAGGCGAGGACGGAATGGTTAGATCTGCTAACCTTAAAACAGCTCAAAGAGCTCATGCACACTGGAAAATTTTATGAGCTGGCTGTATGAAAAGATGAAGATCCAGAATTTGCTCCGCACTGAAGGGCCATGCTGATGGATCGTTTTCAATATGAACAAAGAGTCGTCTTAAAGTTTTGGCAGAGGTTGGCGTTCTAAGTATATTGAGAATTTCGTGCACTGAACCAAATGGTCAGGAAGGAAACTCATACCAGAAGATGGTAGCACCGTATAGGTAGAACCGAAAGGTTTGCCCGGTAGCCAGTATCCAAGTGCCACAGCTGTTGAATGCTGTGAAGGCGAGAACGGAATGGTTAGATCTGCTAAAGTGATTACAGCTCAATGAGCTCATGCACACTGGAAAATTTTATGAGCTGGCTGTATGAAAAGACGAAGATCCAGAATGTGCTCCGCACTGAAGGGCCATGCTGATGGATCGTTTTCAATATGAACAAAGAGTCGTCTTAAGGTTTTGGCAGAGGTTGGCGTACTGAGTATATTGAGAATTTCGTGCTCTGAACCAAATGGTCAGGAAGGAAACTCATACCAGAAGATGGTAGCACCGTATATGTATAACCAAACGGTTTGCCCGGTAGCCATTATCGAAGTGCCACTGCTGTTGAATGCTGTGAAGGCGAGAACGGAATGGTTAGATCTGCTAAAGTGATTACAGCTCAAAGAGCTCATGCACTCTGGAAAATTTTATGAGCTGGCTGTATGAAAAGATGAAGATCCAGAATTTGCTCCGCACTGAAGGGCCATGCTGATGGATCGTTTTCAATATGAACAAAGAGTCGTCTTAAAGTTTTGGCAGAGGTTGGCGTTCTAAGTATATTGAGAATTTCGTGCTCTGAACGAAATGTTCAGGAAGGAAACTTATACCGGACGATGGTAGCACCGTATAGGTAGAACCAAAAGGTTTGCCCGGTAGCCAGTACCCAACTGACACAGTTGTTGAATGCTGTGAAGGCGAGGACGGAATGGTTGGATCTGCTAACCTTAAAACAGCTCAAAGAGCTCATGCACACTGGAAAATTTTATGAGCTGGCTGTATGAAAAGATGAAGATCCAAAATTTGCTCCGCACTGAAGGACCATGCTGATGGATCGTTTTCAATATGAACAAAGAGACGTCTTAAAGTTTTGGCAGAGGTTGGCGT
>JYDV01000095.1:90282-100293 GCA_001447645.1 Trichinella pseudospiralis | reverse complement strand
CCATGCTGATGGATCGTTTTCAATATGAACAAAGAGTCGTATTAAAGTTTTCTGAGAGGTTGTAATTTGTAAAATTTTATTGTGCATTGTGTTGTTGATATTTTGTTATTTTCAACATCAATAAAGTCACATCTACAATGGGTTTTCAATGTTCATTTTGTAGGTTACGTCTGACTATTCATTTTCATTTATTTATTTGTTTATTTATGAAAATTTATTTTTATTTGATTAGCGTTGCTCCATGCTATTCTCCTAATGCTTGAAAATTGCATGGCAATGCTTCTGACAGACATTTTATAAATCATGTAGGTTGATGTTTCTTTTGACTGCTTTTGAAATTTATTAAACTTTTGCATTATAAAGTGTTTAAATTTTTATTATGTGAATTTTCATTTGTTTTTCAATCAACTACTCATCTTAGTAATGATATTATTAAAATATGAAGGTATCGGCATGCAGAATTATATTCATAATAAACGTTATTTTTATAAAAATCTATTCGTAATAACCATGAAAATTTGAAATTATTTTAAACTGTGAATAATGTTTACAACAATAAACATAACTATTTTTGTGCTTTTGAGTCTTTATACTTTTTGATTACACTTGTACAGGCAGTTCTGTAATTTATCGACTGATATTGTAAAATATTGACCAGAAAAAGTATTAAATGTTCTACCTGAAATACATAAATAATATTTGAAAAATAGCGTAGTGTATTCAGTTAAATATTTATTGAAATATTACAATTATCAAATTTGAATTGAAAAATAATTACTATAAATAATTTAACACTATATGTGCAACTTTAAAGGTTCCAGTGCTGAAGTGGCACTTTAAATGCCAAATTGTTTAAAGTGAGGCAATGTTTTTCTTGCTGGAATAATTTACTTCAGTTGTTATCCATAGACAATACACAATGCAGCTTCGAATTGTGAAGTGCTAGAAAAGTGCTCTGGCTTTGGTCTGCTGTGGTATCCTGTGCGTCATCATTGCACTGGGATATTTGCTTTTCAGAAGAATAAAAAAGAAAGTCAAAATAAGGAACAGGAAAAAAGCGATCTTGGTTATTCATACTGTTGACAACTTGCTTTACAAGCCAGCTCCGCTAGGCTACACGGCGCAGTTGTTGGACTTCGGGTTGTCACCTTAAATTGATGTCACCATCAGTTTTTCTATTTACTTATTGAAGAAACCAATCATGATTTTTTAACAATCATTTTTATGAAAATCACTGCATAAAAAGGCTTGTTCAAATTTATTCATGTGATGCATTTCAATATAATACTGCTGTCTTGCTGTTGTCATTGTATTTTGTTTTATTTTGAAATAGATTTAATAAAAATATTCAAATTTGAAATTATCGATATATAAATATTTGTCTTAAAATGAACAGTTGGTGGGTAGAATTTAAAAATAAAAATGCAATCGTTGAAATAGCAGGAATTTATTTAAAAAGTGTTTTACAGAACTTAATCAATTCTTTGCTGACATTGATTTGATAATTTATTTTTGTAGTCCTTGAATTCAGAAATCAATCTTCATTTGTTAAAATATAATTTCATCTCTCATCATCAGAATTTAATACAAAAACTGAATTACTTTATTATATTTTTATATTAATTATAAAAATGACTGTAGCATGTTTTTGCTAAAAATTTGCATATTATTGATATCGCTGCACATGTTATGATATTATGCTTTGTTATCATTTTGTTTGCTTTTGGATATGATGTTGGTCTTTGTACGTATTCAATGTTAAAGTTTGTTTGTTGGTTGCATTTTTGAGTTTTGTCCGCTATTGGTATTTGTGTGCTTTTTAGGGCAAACAAATTTCCTTCCTGCTAATATTTTATCATGTTGAGCGATTTTATAGTTGTCAAACGTTGCCTAATTTAGCACCACTGATAGCAGAGCTTAGTAAAAGCTTTTCCTAATAATTTGATTGCCGGATGAATGAGACTATCGCATTTTTCATGGGCAGCTCAATGAAGCTGAATACTAGCGCCATTAGTGACATGATTACGAATTCTGAATCAGAAGAATAGTGATGTATTCTGCTTGAAATATTAGATTTATTTGTTATCATGCATGTGGTTACGTTATACAGCAGGAAAGTTATATTGAAATAGTCTAAATCCTGGAATGAGCGTATTTACATGTGGTCTTTTGGCTGTTACATGCTGTATTAATGTAATAAGTTCTGTTAGTTGAATTAAGTCAGAAACTACCAACCACGGTTAACATATTTCTTGATATAGTATTTAAGCTGAAAAATTATTGTATGCAATTGCTTTTATGATTCGCAATATTTGCGAAATTTTATTGACTTCATTTGAAGCAAAGTTTAATTTAAGGTTATGTATTACTATATTCTCCTAGAAACAAATTATTTTCATTTCATTTCTATTATCAGTATGGTTTCTGTGCATTGAAATTTTATTTCGTATTTCTTAATTTTATATCTGACGTTGCTTTGAAATATTTCTAGATAATGTTTTTTTATTTCTATACTTATTTATCACAAGCTGAAAAGCAAAGCTATTCATAATGTAAAACATTCCAATAGGCAAACACGTCACAGACCGTAATATGTATGACACAGCGAAGATATGAAAAATGAAAGATGCATCACTAATAGATAGGATTATTTCGAGAATTGTATACATGAGTTGATTTGATATGGAGTGTAACTCACCCCACATTAGAAAAGTACGTTTAAAAAGCCTAAAATATGTCCAACTTCTATGACATCTGTTTCAGTAGAGAGTGGAAAGAATGTTGTGTGTGATTGCTTTGAAATATTTTTGTTTTTAAAGCCTTTTATTGGCAATAAAATGAATAAAATTAACGTTAAAAAATAGTTATTTTTCAGTTTTTTCTGCGTGTAGCTTAAATGTTTATTATTAATCTATTTTATGCTTTCTGATTGTTTTGCGTGAATGTATTTATGTTTGAATTGTTTAAAATGAATTGTTTTATTATACATTTTTTGTAGAATGTACTTTTTTTGAAAAAGCAATTTTCTCAATCTAAAATACGAAGTACTAGAAAACAAGTTCTTATTTCTGAATAATTTTTCACAACATTTAAGATTTTTTTTATTGCAACAGTTTGAAGTACACTTGACTAAATAGTAGATTTTTTTATCGAAAATTGAAATATTAAATGATAAATATTGTTTTTAGTTTAATAATTTACGCAAACATTGATAATTTATGGCACTCTTTACAGTAATTTCCACTTTTCTACTTCATACTTTATTTGGCAGTTTTTGACTTTGATAATACATGATTTCCGCATTATAATAGTTAATAGAAATATTTGATTGCTTAATTTATTCGAATTATGAGATCCGAAGCAAATTGAAATGGGCCTTGTTTCGTTGACATACAAATTTGCTTGCGCAATTTAGCTATTAGTTTGCTTTTCAGCTACCGTACACCAAAATTATGTTGGCTCAGCAGAGTGGACAATGGGCGTAGTAATTGTTCTCCAGCAAATTTATATGTGAGTGCGACTAATTTGGCGACTTCATATCGGCCAATTCTGTGCGCTATCAATTCACCTTTGCGGCATCGGCTGCAATAATTGTTGGCTAATGGTATGCTGCGTCTGCCCATAAATAGATTTGTTTCTTTTATTTTATTATAATTTCTGGAAAATGGTTCGTCGTGGTGTGGAATAAAGAAGGATGGATCATAACCAGTAGCTTATTAAATTAAGGTGCACTTTTTACTTATTTCGTAATTGCTGAAAAATATAACTAAAATGGATATTGAGTGCATCACAGGCAGTGCTCTATAGGTTTTGTAGATCTACGTAAGCGGGCGGTTTGTTGGAAATGTTATTGAAATGGCCAATAAATATAAGAGTTCGTCAGTTACAAATGAGATATAAGAATATGTTTCAACATTTGAAATTATTGGACATTCTAATTTGTATTTTAAGTCAGATTTTTAAGATGGGAGTGAAAATAATTTTCAAAAAAGTACAGCACACCTAAGTTAATGAGCTGTTGGTTGGTTTGCAGTTGTTTTAGATGTTCGATAATCAGACTTATTTATTATAGTTGAAATTTATTTAATGTTCATTTTAGATTAATGACCATTTTTTATTTCAGCTCTTTGTAGCATTGTCGAGATGAGTAGAGAAAAAATAGTTGTGTATAAGTGCAGTTTAAGCTATGTTCAATAACGCTACCTGAGGATTGCTTTTCAAATATACAAATTTAGTTTTCGTAAAATTCTTGAATTTGTGAAACTGTGAAATTTAAATTCATGAAGCAAGAATGCGTTTGTTTGTTTGTTTTACTGACGTAACTGAATCTAGCATCTGATAACGGTTTTCATAGTATGTCTTATTTAAAGCAGTTGTAAGCAAACGGTGTGCTACCGGTATACAATGCGGCGTTTTACTTAAAAAATCCATTAAGTATACCTAAAACAGATACGTTTTCTTTTGTTCATTTTATTTTAATGTCATGTAAATAACTGACTGTGGCTTAGAATAGCATCAAATGAATATGATAAGCATGAACGATGGGGAAAAGGCTATTAAAAAAACTGCGTTTTTTATTTTGCTTATTATTGCTTGAAAATGTTATTTTCAATTTAGCATATTATTTGAAAGTTGTAGTGTATGCATAAACATGGATGTACATCTATATGAAACATTTATTTTAAGTATTTTTCAATATTTGAAAGTAGTGCCCATTATAATTTGAATTTCTTGAATTTCATCATTGAGATAAGATTAAATTTTTTTTCAGCACTGTTCAGTTTTAACGCAGTTATGCTATTCTGAATGAGGGTTGCTATTCTGTTATGCCTATCAGTTCATTCTGAAAATAGTCTTATTATTAATAAAGCACTTGTTTGCTTTATTAACATAACTAACAGTTGCGTTAATTAATATTTATTCAGTGAGCTTCTTTTCCAATAATTCTAATCTAAGCGATGTGAAGCGACTGAACATTACGGCCTGTACACAAAAACAATAAATCAGTAAATGAAGTAAGGCAATAGAAATGTTTATTTTCTTATTTATTTCTTAAAATGACTCATAATAATGCAAAACACCACCAGGCAAAAAGATAGACATTCAAGATAAAAAGTCGGCTATTCTGCTAAGTTTCATTGCTTCTAACTAGATGTTTATAGCCTTCATATTGAATCTGTAACATAGTAGCATAACTGAGGAATCACATAGTGGTTATAAATTTTAAAAATCACACGCCTAACAAACAGCTTGATGGCAATCGTTTCAGCTGTTCCTTAATTAGAGCAGTTCATTACAAACAAAATATTTTTTACATGTTTTAATATCTAAAAATAGTAACTATTTGAATATAATGTACAACTGACAATTGATGTCTGAAGTTCAGGATGCATTTTTGCGGTATTATGCAAAGTTTCATCAGAAACTGAAGAGTGGTTGCGCAATAAGTGATCTCTAAAGTTGACACATTGCCTATCTTAATACTTGGGAAGGTTGCGCACTTTTACCGTAATATCTCAAAAAATACGGAACTAAAAACAATGGAAATACGTTTATAGCTGTTCCTTAATCTTCTCTGATCAATTCAAACCTATTCCGGCCAATTTTCGAACAAAAACGTTTTTCTAAAAATTTCAAAATTTCGTAAGTTATAGACTTGACTGTTTTGCAAAAAACGACGAAAATATTTTTTTAATCAGTTGATGCTAAATATAAACAATAAATAGTATTAGAGTTATAAACCAGTAACTACACCAAAACATATCCATTTTTATCAAACAATTAGGCGAATTGTAAAATAATTTGAGCATAATTATTACAAGCAATAGTGTTCGACTTAAAGTTATGTAAATTTTCAATACTCCATAATCGATGATTTGAAGAGAAATTTCAGAAAATTCCTGATTTCTCCATGTAACATTTATACAACAATAAAACTGGTGCATTACATACAAGCTCCGTTCCAATCTAATAATTTCAAATAATTCTTACCTCTAAAGCGTAATCGACAAAAACTTCAGTGAACAAAAACTTTAATCTCGAACATGTTAGTACGGCTTAAAAGAAAAATATAAACAATTCCCATTTAAACTAGTCGCTTACTTTGCCGTGGAAAATTGGGAATTCTACGAAAAAAATCATTGAAATATATCGATAGGCACAATTATCATTTATTGCCATTTTCATTTTTATTTTACTTCTTCGTTTTATTTTACATTTCTTGCCATTTCGGCAAACTTCAAATGCTTTTCAGTTAACACTTCTGTCTATATCTCAAAAAATAAACTGGCAAGAACAGTGGGAGAAAGCTTCTTGTAGTTCAGACAGAATTTTCCATAGATATATATCAATTTTCGTAATTTTTGAAGACAAAGATTAAACGGTGTTTGTCTTGCGAAAAACGGCGAAAATTTTTTTTTCAAAATATGGACTTTTTTTGATTGCAATACTTTTATACTAATAAATCATGGTGTTTTGGCAAGTTTGACACTAACCTGCCCAGCAGTTGTGGAATAAATTACCTTGTAATTGCCTATGTTAATACATAGTAAGTCGATCAGTTATTTTCAAGATATCTCGGAATGTACGCAACGAGGAGACCTCGGTATACGTTCATTGTACTCCCCTCATCGTTTCCGATCGACTAATACCCATTACGTCCAATTTAAAAAAATCAACTTTTCCTCGAAAATTTCGAATTTTCCTGAACTATTATAGACTTGCTTGTTTTGCAAAAAAGGACGAAATTTTTTTTCAAACTGGACTTTTTTTAATTGCAATACATTTATATTGATAAATTATGAGGTTTTGGAAAGGTTTACTCCAACCTGAACAGCAGTTGTGGAATAAATAGCCTGTAAATTTGGGCTATTGCCTATCGCAATACATTGGTAAGATGTTCATCATTAACTTTCGTTTAACCGAACCAAAGACTGCCAATTTTTGCTCCTGAAACATTTTTGACATTCAATGTATTAGGCTTCTTCTAATTTATACTTTTCTGACTATCTATTGGACTAAATTTCTGAAATTATTGCCGTCAAATAGTCATTATTATCTGTGCAAATCAGAAAACATGCATTCTAAGTCCTTATTTTGTTTCAAATATGACATTTTATGAAATGGCGTCCCAATTATCATATTTATTACTAATTAAGCTTCTCATTGATACCAAACGTGTGACTAGCTTAATTTAATTTCGCTATTTAACAATGATGAATGAAATGGCGCTTTGCTTAAGCAGTGGGAAACATATTAGCCGGGGGTCAAAGTCAATCACAAATGCAAGAAAATTAAATGTATTGTTCATTCATGTCATGTTAATCTGCTCGTGTTGGGTATTTTTTTGATTCTTTAAAGTTATCAACCTGTAAGTACAATATACCTAATTCCTTTATTCTCAAAATGTTACGTGTTTAGTAAAATAATTTTATCATGCGTACAAGCATTAGTGTTCGTGTTAAAAGTATCTAAATTGCTAATATCCCACAATCGATGAATTTTTGAGAAATTTGATAAAATAACCGATTTGCAGATTTGACATTTGTAGAACAAAAAGAGTAGCATATTGCATGCAAGTTCTTCTGTTGCAGTCTAATAATTTTGGATAATTCTTATCTGCATATATCGTAATTAATCAAAAAATTCAGTGAACAAAAATTTAACATTCAAAGTTTCTGTAGAGCGTAAATGATATTCAGGAACAAATGTTATTTAAATAGGTTTTACATTTTGGCGAAAGACATTAATAATTCTGCTGAAAAAATTACTAAATAAAATCAGTATGCACGTTCCTCAAAGCCTTATTTCTTATTTCTTTTTATTTTGGCACCCTCAAATCATATGTTAGTTTTCACTTTTTTCTTATATCTGAAGAAATAGGCTGTCACGAACGGTGGGAATTAACTTGCTGCATTTCGGAAATAATTCCTGATCGATATGAATCAATTCCCTTAATTTTTGGAAAAAAAATTTTTCCGGAAATTTTCGAAATTTCGTGCGCCATAAACCTGCTTGTTTTGCAAAAAATGGCGAAAAGCTTGTTTTCAAAATTTGGACTTTCTTTTATTGCTTAACGTTTATACAGATAAATTATTGTGTCTTTGAAAGTTTCACCGAAAACAGTCCACTAGTTGTGGAATAAGTGGCCTATAGATTTGGTATTGCCTATGTTAATACATAGGGAAGTTGTCAGCCTTTTGAAAATATCTCGAGAAATATTCAACTAGGAACGGCGTAAATACTGTCATTAGACATTTCTTTTTGTTTCTGATCGACGAATATCCATCACATCCATTTTCAGAGGAAAAAGATTTTCTCAAAAATTTTTAAATTTTCTGAACTATAGACTTGTGGAAAACGGCAAAAAAATCTTTTTCACAATTTGGACTTTTTTTGATTGCTATACGTTTAGCCTAATAAATTGTAGTGTTTTGGAGAGTTTCAGCACAAACTGCCCGACAGTTGTGGAATAAATAGCCTTTAAATTTCAAATCGTCCGTGTTAATACATAGGAATGCAAGCAGACATTTTAAAAAATATCTCGAGAAATACTGAGCTAGGAGCGGCCGGAATACTATCATTGGACTTCTCTTTTTGTTTCCGATCGATTAATACCCATTTTGTCCACTTTTGAAGAAAAAGATTAATCTCGAAATTTTCGAATTTTTCTTAACTTGCTTGTTTTGCAAAAAACGGCGAAAATTTTTTTTTCAAAATATGAACTTTTTTAATTGCAATACTTTTATACTGATAAATCATAGTGCTTTAGAAAGGCTTATCCCAACCTGCCCAGCAGTTGTGGAATAAATGGCCTCTAAATTTGGGCTATTGCCTATCGTGATACATAGAAAGTCTCCCAGTTTATTTCAAGATATCTCGGGATGTACGCAACGAGGAGACCTTGGTATACGTTCATTGTACTCCCCTCATCGTATCCGATAGGCTAATAGCCATTAAGTCCAATTTTGAGAAATCAACTTTTCCTCGAAAATTTCGAATTTTTCTAAACTATTATAGACTTGCTTGTTTTGCAAAAAAGGACAAAAATTTTTTATTCAAAATATTGACATTTTTTGATCGCTATACTTCTATATTAATAAATGATAATATTTTACGGAGTTTCACCACAAACTGCCCAGTAGTTTGGGAATAAATTTGTTGAATCTGAATTTGGCGTATTGCTTATCTCAATACATTGGGAGGTTGCCCATCAGTAATCCTCTTTCAGCGGAACCAGAGAATTGTAATTTCCGCAACTGAAGGAATTTTTACATCTAATGTTATAGCGTTTTACTGATTTATATCTTTCTCATGACAATCAGTGTAGATGTTTTGAAATGATTGCCGTGAAATAATAATTAATAACTGCGAATCAGGAAGCATGCATTCTGTGTCTTTTGTTTGTTATTGGTAAGCTCATGCAAATTTTCAATTCTTCATTTATCTTTATTTAATTGCAGTAATTTATGGTGATTAGTGTGCGCTGCGTTTGCAATGGTATTTTTCGAATATGAGTGAACAAGAATGGCATAACAATAAAGTTTGCTATTTGCTTACCTAAGTGTTTTCTCTTTTAGGTAATGCATCTTCCTTTATAGGCGATTCTGAATAAATGATGACGCAACGAAGAGAATTGGTCGGTCGTTTATTGAATATATGTTTTGTGGTTTGGGTAGTGGTTATATGATGCCAGATGATTTTGTCTGTGCTAGCTGCTATTGACAAGCCTTAGTTCGAAGACGACGTTGGATTTAATCAGTTCCATTTTCTGTCGACGGGATCCTGTTGATTGAAAATGTGTTGGAAACGTCGATGACAATCTTCATGTTAGCATCTAGAAAAATTCATGTCGATGTGTCGATATCCGTTGCTTTCAGTGCATGACATTTCTGCCTGGTAATATTCTCTGCTGAAGACTGATGATGCAAAAGCAATTCCTGCAATCACGAATCTAGTTGTTTGACGTTGCATCTATCCTCAGTGCTGGATTTGTATTACATAAACAATAAT